>JAOTRI020138128.1:0-21244 GCA_028564885.2 Zoanthus sanctaehelenae
CTGGTTTCTTTCAGCAAGTAAGCTCAAATGCTACCTTCAAGCTTCATGATGCTATCCAGTAGTGAAGAGAGGCAAAACAGGCTCGACAATGAGCAAAAATCCACTTTTAACGGCGGCTACATCAGCGACAAGACACTTCAACGATACCATCACCTCTTAAACTGAAAACACGATCCCTGGGGACTACACAACGTGAGATGTTTCCATGGCTATGCCTTATATGGATTAGAGAAAGCCAAGTGATTGTTTTCATACAAAAAAAAATCGTTCAAAATCGCAAAACCTCCCAAGGGTCAAAGGGTTAACAATTATTTCATGAGTGTGCATTGGAGAAGAGATGATAGATAAACAAAGAGGCACGTAGCGCTGAGTTGGCTATAATCATCTCATATCCGACAACTGAACAAGCACTAATGGAATAATTGTTTCGTTTCCTCCTAGGCAAAAATTCTCAGCTTTAATTTGTAAGAAGAAACCGAATGTTACAATTTGCAAATAATTTCCGGTTTAACTAATTTTTAGCACTTTTAATTTTAAGCCAAAGTATACGCTTACCGTATTTGTAGATTATGGTATAATGGCTCATATACCATTATGGCTAAGCCAATAAAAAAAACCTGACATGCATTATCCAGAATATAATTTTAAACTCATCAGGAACAACAACATGGTTTAGCACCCTATCACATCTTTCTAAGTTGGTATACATTTCGGACAATATGAGTTCAAAAGTAGCTACGAAATCAATTAAGACTTCCCAAACAATTCTATGTTCAAATAATTGGGAGAAAGAATGAAAAAAAATTATACAAGGGAAATCAAGCTCAAACCTAAAATTGTACGCGTCTATAAAATCAAAGTATGGTTTTGAACAATATTTGCGCGACATTATACCTATTTCAAGAAGCACAAAAACATTATATGTGCAGTTGAGAATCTCCGTCCACAAATTTCCGGTCGAAACTGGTTGGTACAAAAAGATAATTTACATTCAGTTAAATTACAATAATTTCGAAATAGAACTATAGCTAATCCGGAAATGGGAAAATCCCGAGGGAAAACAGAAGCGCACAGTTTGTGACCGAGACGAAATACTGTAGGTGATGAATCATTACTTGTTTCGTTACGGGCACGACATTTCAACTCACATTTTAGTCAAAATTAGAACTGAATCTGTAAGGAAATTGCTCAAGGTTGATAAACTCGAGTTTCTCTTTATTTGATAACTCGAGTTTGATTCACTTCATAATATCTATAGATGAATTACTGAAATCAAAACAACATGTAAGTTCTGACTTCATTCACCAAATCATGAGTGCTGACATGATATATTACCATCATAACCTTTTTTTTTCCCGAAGTTACTTTACATTGATTGGATTTTAAAATACTAAAAAAAATATAAACATCTATGTTTTCAAAGTATCAATAAAACATTGTTATTGTTATGAACGTTTCAATATTTTGTATTATCGGTCTTATATATCAAACACTAAGCGAATATAGGACAATCGCAAGATTATTTCATAAACATCAATATAATTGTTTACGTTTTCAAGTAGTCTGCTTCAGACACTTTCGCAATTGTTGCTTATAAAAGTTTCTCTTATCAAAGTCTCTTGGTATCGTTTCGCAAACGTACTGTCAAGCAATTATAGTACATGAACCTGTCAGTCGTGAAAATGAAATCTTTTGAGTTTGTAATCATGAAGCCCATAAAAAATTCCTCTGTGCGCTGATCTGGTATTGTAGTTATGCACTTCTTCTGTTTAGTGAAAAGCTTCTCAAAACGGGTGCAAGTCTAGTCATAAAACAACTATTCGGTATAATGTTGAAATCATTTTCCAAACAAACCGAATCAAGTGCGTGTGCGTTGTTTATCTGCACCGGAAGCGTCCAACCTAGCACGCGCATGGGTACCTCTCGTTTTTTAAAACGGTCACGAACACATTGAGTGTGCAGCAATCACTAATTCATCTTAATTAAACTAACTTGTGTAATTACCCATCCTAAACTATATGCCGATGCAGTCTGGGAAGCAAAGACTGAATGTGTCATCACTGCTACTCCACTGCAGAATGTGGCTGCTAAAATAATAATAGGTAGACCGGCAAAGTTGTAAACCTCTGCAAGTGACGCAATATTAATATCATACAGAATTACTTTAAAATAGGGGTTATTGTTACATTTACATCTTCAAATGCAATGATTGTACAAATTACTTTTAACCTGAACCACATGATTAGCCAATTTCTAGGTTAGGGCAAGAGGCCAGATAACCGTTTTTAAGATTGTTATTTTCAATTCTAATTTGGAGAAAAACTTCATCACTTCTAAGAACCCGTTCTTTCAATTTCGACTGGGGCTCGGCTGTTTTTACTAGTTAATTGGCTATTTTTAAATAAGGCTTACGCTCTAAATTTTCAAATTAAAAAAGCGCTATAATAAAACTTGCCATAAAAAGGAAAAGTTATACCCTATATTTTAAAATGTTGTTGTAAAACATATCGCGAACAGACTGATTCCAAGCATTACAAAAAGCGTAGAGGTGTTTGTTACTGTTTTGACTGCTTTAATAAAATGAAATTGAAAACAAGCGGTTGCGAATAAAACTGTTACTAGTCTACTTGGATCTATGAACTCCCATGTAATCTCAACCCATTAAGCTTATATGGGGTCGGTTTTTATTCATTAGCTAGTTCTTGTATACTGCCATTACTGGTACAGAATGGTTTGATAGAAATAAATAAATAAATAACTTCTGCTTTGAAGTGTCTCCATTTTCAAACCAATGTAACTCAGAAAAAATTCTGAACCCACGACGGAATTTAAACCACGACCTTCCGAACACCGGGCGGACGCTCTACCCACTGACCTACAAGGACTCTAGCAGGGTTATTTATTGTATTCTTGTATAAACTTGTGAACAGGCTCTAGCTGTCTCAAACAAGCACTTAAACGTCATGATTTCTTCATCGCCATGGCCACCTTGGTCGTTCGGAAGGTCGTGGGTTTGAATCCCGTCATGGGTTCAGAATTTTTTCTCAGAGTAATATTGGTTTGAAAACGAAGACACTTCAAAGCAAAAGTTTTTTATTTGGTTATTATTTAATATTGGGCGATGAATTAGAATCTCGGCATGTTTGTAAAACATGTTCTCACTTATAAAAAAGAGTAGCTATAGGGATACAGTTGAATAGCTAATTAGTCATCATTAAAAAATCATTCGACAGACAAAAATAAGAAAGTAAACTCCGTGACAATACAGAAATTCTTCATTCACTGAGACGATTTATATTTTTCTTCCGCTTTGCTTCCGTGACAAAATTTAGCTTAAGATACTTTTTATATTTAGAATGAAAAGACTCTTACAATTACATGGAAAAGCTTGACTTTTATAAGAATTGTGATTGACATTGCTTAAAGCCTTTTGACTGTAGATAGTTATACTGAAATATGCCAAATAAAGATAGCAGGGTGACTTTTGAGCTTGGTATTCTTTGTTTTTATGTGACGCTATAGGTCTCAAAAAATTAGATCATAATTTAAGTTTGAATCCTCTTTGGCATAGTGATCATCAGTGATGCCTCCCACTTCTACGACCACGGTTCGATTCCTGGGCTCGGCATGTGTCAGTGAGATTTGTCGATCTCAATTTGACTTCGAGTGTTTTTTCCCCGGGTACACCGGTTTTCCTCCCTCTGCTAATTCGACTTTCACGCCAAGATCTGAGCCGTTGAGCGATTAAAACATTACCCTCTGGCTAGGAAGAATTTGATATCTTTTCATTCAATATCATTTTATGAAATTTTTAAATTTCCTCGATGTTTCTTCGTCGCTTTGCAAGACGCTAATTATGTCACACATCGTAGTCACGCTGTTTAAAAACTCATTAAAATCTGTATATTTACGACAAACTTATCAATTTGGTTATGTTATATATGCTTAAAAGGGACATTCATATAGTTAAATTTAATGCGATGTTTCAATCTTATGTTTAAATTAACGCTTATGAGCTCTTTATCTTATTTGGGTAAAAAATGAATATTTTGAAATTTTAAAACATCAGTAAACCACGTGGTTAACAAAATTTGAAAAGGAATAATTTTGTGGGACAAGGTAAAAAGTTTGAGTTCACCTTTCACATAGATAGCTATAGCTTTTTTAAAAATATTGTAATATTTAAACATATTGTATACACATATATATATTATGTCGAACTCAAAGGTAAATTTGATATGATTAACAAGTACGTTACTTTTTTTATCAGACAACACAGCTTTTATAATAAATGTTCGTGAACAACAATTAGTATTAACTGACAATTTTGATTAAACAATATTTTATTCTGCCAAGGATATTAGGAAGTTTTGTGAGAATCCAATAATTTGAAGTATTTCATGGGTGAGCCGGGAAACCTTTGTGCCTACCGAATGCTTCAGACACGGCTATTAGTATTGCGCAAAGTTCTTTTTAGATGTGACGTCACATTTTGATGCACTTCAGCCTTGACTGTTGACAGATATTTTTGTGACGTTTGAGCTCTTTTGTATACCGAATCACGATTCTGCAGTCTATTCTATACGACTATGGTTTATCTTGCAGTATAAAAGGCCTGTCTGCACGGCAAATTTTATGAGAAGTGAAAAAGCTTTGTTTGATAATTTATTCGCCTGTTTATGCCCCGTCTACACGAACAATTTTTATTTGAAACATCTTGAATTTAAAAAAATTGCTATTAGTTTAGGTGTTGTCTCGTGAAACAGACAATTTTCTGCATGCGACAGTTACTATTTGCCATATAAGAACTAACACACGAGCAATCTTTTTCATCTACACGAGCAAACAAAAATTTTCACATAATAATTGCCACATAAAAATTGCTGGTGTTAAAGGAGCTTAAGCTTCACCGTAATAGCAGTCACGGAAACTGCAGCACTTGATAACTTTGAATGTCGATTCTATGACTTCCTTCTATTTGTAAACACGACCTACAAGAGATATTGCAAGTGTCACGTCCTTGTTTTTTGTTGTATATGCCTGGTAAAGGAATTTGTCTACTAGTTGAAAGTCAGCGGTAGTGCAGCGTGACCTCTATTTCCTGGTTACGCAATGTTTATTTTACTTACCACTGTGAAATTATAAAAATGTTTGATTTGAAAGTCGACGAACTAAAGTTCTTTTCTCTTAAAAAAAGTAACAGTTAAAAGTTAAAAACCATAGGATTTCTTAAAATAGAGGAACCAAGCTCGGTGAGTTTCAAATTTATTATATTTTTATAGGCCGAATCATCAGGATAATTGATATAAGCTTAATTTTCAAAGAAAATATATTGATTTTAAATAAACGTAATAATTGCAAGAAAATATAGTAAGATTAAGCTACAAAAATAGAGAATTAAATAAGGCATATAGTTCATTGTTTATAAAAACATCATTCTTTTCAAAACTGTTATAAATCATTCATATACATTCACATTGGCAATATTTGAAACTTCAGCCAAATTATCATCAGAATTCGAATTTAAATTTGATTATTTCTAAGATTAAATGATTTACATATTTTCTATGCGCCTATTTGTTTTCTTTTTTTAAAAAATTGCGATATTTTAGTGTGATATAAATTATGTTATAATTTCTTTCTTTGTAATTTCCGTGCACAAATGGGCTGTACCGGAAAACGAAATTTATATGAAAATAAAAATTCAATCGGTATATATTGCTTTTAATATTTATGTCTCCGAGTTATTTTACATACATTACTGTTTTAGCAGAAGATAATATTCTTTAAGGGACGTAACAGCACTGAAACAGAAAACGCAACCTCCATAAAATTATAAATTTCCACCCGGATTGCTGCGTCACGATTTCCTTGCGCAACAACTATTACGTCCTGGACATTACACGGATTTACGGTTTGATTTTGTATTTTCACACTGGAACGTGCTAAAAACGAAACATAATGTTTATAAAAGCTTTTAACTTCAAAAGCATTTGAAAAAAACAAAACAAAAACCTTACTGATTCCAATCTTTCTAGAACTGGTAACAAACTGGTTTCGCAATGCCCTTGCGAAATGTATGCCTTGTATATTGATGACGTAATAAAACGTCAAACCCATGACGTCCGCAGAAGCTGCTAGAAGCGGACATAAATAAAGTTTTGAAATCATGGAAATGGATAGAACACAACAAAAGGCTGGACCAAAAGATATAAAACTTGAAGAAGTTGGGAACAGTGGTACTTTTCATTATATAATTCCAAGAAAACTGTATTGAAATCTTTTTAGCATAGTTGCTATATAAATTGATGGATTCCGTTGGAACACAAAGTGCTTGTGTCAGATGCGTGGAGCTTCAACGTTCATTATTAAAAACTTTGGAAGAAAAAAGAACGTTGTTACTAAGAGTTCAAAGAGAACAAGAGCGTAGTAGAACGTTACAAAGAGAACTAGGCTGTCTTAAAGCGAAGAAAAGCGACAGTTGCAACAATGAAAATGAACGAAAGTCCGTCGTTATCGAGGTAAATGATGTGACATTGCTTGAGTTTTTTTTGCCACCAAGGGCGAAACATTGTATTTCATTATTACGATACGTTATGTGATGATATTTCAATTATTGTACAAAGCTATTAGCTAGAATTCACAATAATTTTATTTTCCTTTCGTGATGTTTGTGAATTGTCTTCATGGGGCCGGTAGTTCCGTCGAAGTAAGGAACTCGGTGCGACAACTTACTCAGTTACTGTACGAGGCTATACAGCTATCATTATAGTGCCTTTCGGCACATGTTTACACCAAATCCAATGCCCATTTCCTGCATAGCATTTGTATTTTGAACCCTGAAAATGTGTGTTTTGATATCTTGTGATTTTCTCTACTGTTATGGAATTTAGGCTTTTAAAATATGGAATGTGTGACCTCATAAGGTTTTTCCTGTAATACGTGACACTTTTGTGCACATATATAATTTTCTTCTGGAAAAACGAATTTTAAAAACTGTTCGTTTTATTAATTCTAATAAACTCCTAAAACAAGAACCAGATTCTATTCTAGTACACGTCTCAAAGCCATTGGAAGATCAAAATTTATTAGTTTTATTATTGCTTTCAGATACGTTTTTTGTTTCATTTTAATTATTGAATTTTTACTCATGATTTTAACATGATTGGTGTCCCTTCATGTTAAGTAATGTCTTTATATGTAGAAGATCGTGACCGTCAAATGAGATAAAACACGTTTTTAGTTATCACTTCCTGTAAGGAACACAAAGATATACAGCAATCAAATGAAAGATAAAGTAAAGCCAATTTTTAGTTTTGTTTCCACTCATAAACCCTATTGCTATTCCCTCCGTCTGTACAAAAGAACTACTGAATATTTACTTTCGGGCTTTATGGCTATCCATTAAACTTTGTGCTTAAACTGTGAGGAATATGCGATTGAAATGTTGTATAGGTTAAAATTCAAACTGTCTAGACATTATATCTAATAATATTTGATATATTTTATGCAGGTGTAAATAAAAGGCCTTAAAAATGTTTACTGTAATAAAGTGTTTCATTTTCATTGTTGTGGTTAGCAATCAAATGATGTCTCAAGCACTGAAGGGGAAAATGAATCGACAGAATGGCAAATGAATGAGGTAAAATAATGTGCTTTTCATGTATCTTTAATATAACAGATTAATTGTAAAAATTATTTTTTCTGTTGATTTGCCTGAAATGCTATCTAGACAAAAACTTACAAAAATCATGAACCAGTTATGCTTATTATAAATGTAATGTTTTTGAAATCTAAAGGAAATGTGGTGTTTAATTAAAAATGAATGAGAAGTTTTTGTAGAAACACACCACATACTTTACAATTCCGAATACAAGGAAATTTGTGTTGGTTTCTCGTAAAGTTTTAAAACTTCAAGCTGTTATATGACTTTATTTGATGAGTGTTTAGCCTTTTGTTGTTTGTCCAAAAAGCTGGCTAGCATGTAAATAGATATCTGAACTGACATAACTATACAGTAATGCTGTTTAGATAAATATCAAAACGGTTGCTGTTCATGAGCAGGATGTCTAAGTTGTGTGTATATTTCTACTATTGGCTTTGGCTCCATTAAAGTAATACCAATTGAAGAAGAATAAGCAGTAAATAATGTACTGAAGTGACGTTTAGCTTTTTTTATTTGGTTGTAGGTGATGCAAGCGAATAGAAAATGGAAAAGTGACTACGATAGACTGAAACTGAAATATGAGGAGGAGACAAGAGAAAGCAAAAATGAACTTGAAAAAACACAGGCTAAACTTGCTGACACTGAAACACACGTTCTGGCTTTAGAGTCAGAGTTAATAAGACTTGCAACTGCTCTTTCAAACATTGAAGAAAGCTCACTTCAGGCAAGAAATTCAGTTAGTCAAGAAGATATTGAGGTTGTAAAGCAGCAGGTAATCAATGATTTCATTTGTTTTAAGTTGGTTTATAAAACAGATGTAAAAGAAATTAATCTAACAAAGGACTACAGTCTAAAGCGTTGAATTCTTTTACTACAGTTTATAAGCTGTATAATTATATCTTCTTTGGTCTACAGCAAAGTCTCAGTAAGGCTTGTAGGATTTCTCATTTATACAAATTAAGAAAAAATAGACTGAACCATTGGCATTAAAAATACATTCAATGTGGCCCCCAAGAAGATCCAAAGAGCATCAATGCTAAATAAAAAATGTTGGATATATTTTTTGTATTGAAAAAGAAGTTATGAAGGACTACTGTAAGCGGTCAGTTTGAGGCATTTGGTGATTGTTATTAATTTTCTAATACCCCAAACCTGGATTTTGCACCTAAACCTTAAAATATCCAATCATATTCTTTGTTGAAAGTGACAAGTTTCAGAATTGTTTGTAAAATAGATGTTGCCAAAGTATCCCCAGGTTTCAATTAGAATAAAAATGTATGAATATAAGTATTTTCCATATGTCATTGAGTTAATTGACAATGTTGATTCAGAAGCCCAATTTTATAAGCTTTCTTATCAGTCTTCAAACTGAAACTTACAATTATATTTTTATCTTTTAAAGTAATCCCTTAAATATTTATTGGGTTACCTGTGGCAAGATCAGTCATAATGCTAATTTGCTTTATTTTTTGTCTCTCTCTGCAAACTCGACTTTCATGCGAAGATTTGAGCCTTCAAGTAATTATAAAACAAATGTTAGCCTCTGGCTAGGAAGATTGGGTAACCACTTCCTATGCAACAAACATTATTAAGGCATTTATTCTCTTACTTTGCAATCCACATTAAATAAAGTATTTAATTCTGACAGGGAAAATGTGTATTTCACAGTTTATTGCAGTGCCACATGCAAGGTTCTTTCATGTATCTACTAGCCCAATGAATGTTTCTAAAGTGTCTTGTTGTATTGTTTTGTACTAAGGCTAGTTCTTTGCCCTGTCGCCAGATGTTAGTGTATAAAGAGGACTTTACGAAGGAAAGGCAGGACAAGGAAAAGACACAATGCGAAAAGGAACAACTTCAAGAACAACTGCAAAACTGTCAAGAACTAATTACAGCTTTAAACCAAGAGGTACTGTACAACAAAACATTTTCAACTTACACTTTGAACTCTTCCTCTGATCTCCTCAAGTGCACAAGGATCCTAAAGGGATTGGTTATTAATAATAGATGTCATCCCAGAAATGAATGAACTCTTTTTTATTAGAAAATGTTTTTTTGGTTCGCTTTTCTATTGAGATTTATCTATAAATCAATGAATTAGATATCTATTTAGATATGAGGACCAGAAGTATCGGAAAAATGCTGAACATTCAGTATACACACGGTACTGACATTGGTTTATTGGTGTTATTGTAGCTGGATATTTACAAAGATCAGTATCAGAGAAGTCAAGAGGAAAACAGAATGTTATCCAATCGACGGCATTCAGTGCCTATGCCTGCTTCGGCAAATCCACCCCAAATTCAACTTGTGTATCCTGTCATGAACCCAGTGCCACAACAGCAGCAGCAGCAGCAGTGGCAGTGGAGGCAGGAGCAACGGCGAAGGGTAAGCTATAACTATATAATTTGTGTTTGCCAGTTGTCATTAAAAGTATGCCAGCCCTTTCAATAAATTTAAAAGTAGGAGACCTTGAATGGAAAAGTAGCCAGCCACCAATTAACACCTGTCCAGTAGAATTTGGAAGATTCCCCACATAATAACATTTTGCAAAGCATGAAAGTAGCCAACAGTTTTCGTCAGCTGTTGGCGCTTATTGAAAGGACTGTATGCTAGCAGATTGATAGTTCTAGTAGATAATTCAAAGCTACTAAAATGTGTCTGATGGAACCATGGATATTGATTTTTGGCAATTGCATAGCATAACTAACCATTAGGAAGAAAGTATATATATTAAAGCTATATTTATTTTATAGCCAAATGCATCTTGGATGTGGCTTAAACATTGATCACAACTAGACAGTAGTGTGTATGAAAAGCTAACTTTAAAGGACTGATTATCTGTTATAATATTTATTAAGTAGTGAGTATATAAATGTTTGCTCATTATGTACTTTATTTTTAACATTTGTAAATGTTCAATTGATCTATAATATTGCCAGACCTGCATCTTGATCATAATTCAATCCATGTTTTTGTTTTACTGTTCAAGATAGATTTACTGATAAATTTATATTTAAAGCTATTTACATATTAGGTAACAAAAAGTCAAAAGAAATAATTTTTAAACCAATTTTGTGACATTACAGCTCTGCATATCTTTTGTTGGAGATTTAAAAATTAATCATACAATTACTTGATATTTATAATTATTATTATGCTTTTGTAGTCCTAAGATGTGTTTCTGTCAAACAGATAAATCCCTGCTTCTTTATTTCTCTTACTGCCATGTGTACACAGCCTGTAGATAACCATTTTCCATTAGTCATAATTTTCCCGTTCGTGATAGCTTGCAGCATTATACAACTACATATTCATACTGCTTTATAATTCTATTATTACTTCCTGAGACGTAAGTTTAAAATGTCTTCTTGATAAACAACTTTTATAATTGTTTAAAAATGTCATTTCTCAAACTTGTGTTGTTTTGATTTTGTTGCAGGGAGTTTTCACACGTGGTCCCACTCCAGCTCCACCGAGTGTATTTTATGGAGGAGATGTTGAAGTTGATAGACAATCACAAAGTACAAACGTTTATAGAACTCACTAGAAAATATGTTCATATTATATTTATTGTTTAACTAATTTAGCTATTTATCAGTATATACAATTTGTTGTATTAAACTAGAGTTAATATATATATATTCACAAAGTTTACTGTTTAGATTGTTTTTCTTCTCATCCGATTATAGTTCAACTTTGTATAAATTTAAGTAACTTGTATATTATATGCAACGCTCAACTGAAAAGCTGTTAACCCCCTTTAAATTTCCCTTTAAGTATTTATTATATTTTATTATCCCTTAAATGTTCTTGTTTACCAAAATCTTAAAAACCTAAAAAAGAGAACTTTAATATATTATCAAGTCAACATTTTGTTAGACTTTTGTATATAGTCATTGCATTTTCACTGCATGCATTGAAAAGTTACCAATAAAAGTAAGAGTTAGAAATGGGGTGATGACATTTCTAAGTCTGTGCAGGTTTCTACACAGAAAGCTTGAGTACCTAGAGCTTCTTTACTTTAATACCCTTGCCAGGTGTATCAAGAGTTGTACATAATGATCTATCAGTTATACGAGAATTTCTTTTCTTATTCTTAAAGTTTTCAATTATAAAAACTAATATATTCTATTTTTCTGTGGAACAAACAAGTAAGGAGACCCATATATATGTTTATGTTGCTTAAAGGTTTATTAGATATTAACCTTAAAATGAAAGCAAATTGATTTTTTCATTGGCTGCTGGTCTGCCAGGATAAAACAATGTTAAAAGATAAACGAAAATATTTTAAAAATAATGACTATCATTGTACAATAATCATGTTTCGTTGACTTGATAGAAATTGTTCTTCAGAGCAGAGAGCAGTTGTAAGGTTTAAGTTGTTATGAGCGTTGTACATAAATTTCTTTATGTTTCTTTTCTAAGATGGTTTCATTGCAGTACTTAGAAATAGTGTAACCTAGATATACCCTGGAGTTTATAATCATAATTTATTAGTTCAGTGTATCGTAGCACAAAAACTGTAATGGTCATTATGGTTTTATGTCAATAATACTGTTCACTTATTAAATAAAAAAAAGAAATTATTTATCAAGCAGACTCGGTGTTTGAGTTTTTTCAAATTTGTAAAAACTAGTTTATCCATATACTGTACACGGTTTCACAAAAAAAACACTTTGTACTTCTCTTTTAAAATCGACTTAACAAATAGCGTGCGTCTGTTCAGTAATAGATCACAGAAGACGTCAAAATTTGGTAAGAACATCGGTGACACACTCGGCGAACGCCTCGTATGCCACTTTTTTGTTCTTACCACATTTTGACGTCATCTGTGATCTATTACTGAACAGACGCACGCTATTTGTTAAGTCGCGTTTGGGAAAATTACCCAGAAGTCATTGTGTTTAGCTTTGCTAAAAAGGCTTTTGATCAAAACTCCAAAATGCTTTCGAACCAAGCTTTGTTGAGGCTGAGAAAAGTTTCAAACAGTTTTTTCAAGTTTTCTAAAATATTTCTTCCAATGAACTTTTCGCTCCGACGGTCAAAGAATACTTAAATTAATGTAATAATGATGGACATGGCGATTGTTTGAGTCAACTCGCTTCATCAGTTCGTGACAATTCAATACAGGACGTGTTTCTAGAGCTATTTTGCGACTTCAGAATGGGAATATTTTCCCTTGCTATTACCGCAAGTATTGTACAAAAGCTGGATTTACCTTTGGGCGACAACAAGTTTACGGTGAGCTGTTTGTGTCACACGTGTTTGTTGTCGGAGAGCTGTCAAATGTTGCAAGTCTTTGTCGCAATGTCAAATTTGAGTTGCCATAAACATTATTCTTTCTGCTAGTATCCGTAATTTTTCGTTCGACTTTGTAAATGGCTAGATCTATTAAATTTTACAATATCTTTATAAACTTCATGCTCTCAAACTTTACCGTCAACTGAAAAGCTGCAGTCTAGACAAAACAGATGTTAAAAGTTTATTTTTTTTTTATTTCTTTATTTTTGTTAGCATTTTGCTTTTTTACAACCCAAATTTATATAAGAATTACTTTTTATATAGTTTAAATCAAACATAAAGTTAAGTTCCATAGAAGAAAGAACTAAACAAAATAAATACGGTTTAAGTTTTCGTTATGCAAATTTTCGAGTTGTCAACTGCATGTGCTAGCTGCATGCCATAAATAGAGGATATTACATAGGCGTGCGGAGATACGGATTTTATCTTCTCGTGTTGATAATATCTAACTCGTTCGCTACGCTCACTCGTGAGATATTTTTTCAACACTCGAAGATAAAATCCGTATCTGCAAGCGACCATGTAATATTCTGTTTATCATATAATTATCCATAAAATACTTTGCAGCAATGTTGAATGAATCGCAAAGCTGCCGTAAAGCACATTTAAGGTGTAACCTGATGGTAACGTGTTATTTTCACTAGTATTCGAAAGGGAGAAATATAAGTATTTTATGGATAATTATATGATAAATGATGTCAGTTATCTTCTCGTGCAAAAGAAAATTCACTTGTTTGCTGTGCCACCGTGTAATATCCTCTCTCTATATATATAATATAGTATAGTACTGTATTAATATGTAAATATATACTGTAAATACTATATATGGCATGTAATTCGCTATCTGATTTGCTGAGAAAATCGGTGTTTTATGTCTACCGAAAATTTTGCCCTTATATTAAAGACTTTTGACTTGTTAATGAAATAGCTGTTTTTGAAAATTGCTCAGTTTTTTGGAAAATCAAAAATGTGCTAGTTTTCAAATGTTTTACAAATTGTAACTGTTTTACAAAATGTTTTTGAAAGATGTTTTTAATTTACAAATTGTATGCTATTAGGTGCCTTGAGACTAATTTATTCGCAAAACTCCATCAGTACATGCATTAGACAAGAAAAGGTTTTCGCAAATTTTGCAACTTTTTAACAGGTTCCGTTAGCGGGTTTGCACAGCCTTAATTGAGAATGTACTCTTGTATGCTGTTAAATGTTTGGCATTTTTCAGTCTAAAAATACCTTTTGTATAAAGAGATTGTTTTTACAGTTTTCAAAAAACAAAGATGAAGACAAAATAGTGTTTCAAATGGCCACAGACAACAGAAACGCCTTTGTTCAACGGACTTTGCAGATTGATGCAAGGAGTACTCACTATAGAGTATATTTAGTTATCAAAAAATCTATTTTAAAATAATTTTGTAAGGGAAATATGTTTTTAGTTAGGTTGCAATATTTTCACGACCGCAACACTTCGTTAATTCTTCAGCTGATTTGATGTTGGCAAAGTGACGTTGTAATTTAAAATAGTACCCTTATTTTAAAATTGCTCCCCTGAACTTTATTTTATGAAAGAAAAAGTTCGTTTAAAATTAATAAAGATTAGTTAAATATAATCAGAAGCAAATTGAAAACTGATCTTTACAATATCAAATGCAATAAAAAGTATTTCCTCGAACGAGCACTGGGAAATGTTTCCACTTCAGTTATAAGATCCGATGCGGTATGAAACAATTTCAAAACTTTTCTAATACAATTGTTTTTTTTTTCGGTTGAAGTGGTGTACTCAAAGTCAATATCACGGTCAAAGGTTCATGAATGTTCTAAAACGTTTTTTTTTCTTTTGTGCCAAATGTTTTTTACTTGCTTTCCTTTTGGTGTAATTTTGACAAATATCTCTTTTCCTTCGCCACGCCAGTGGGTGGAATTCCATGAAAAAAGTGCTCAAGTGCTTTTTAAACACGACATAATTTTCATCTATTAGCACGGCTTTAATTTTTTTGACAAATAATCTTGCACTAAAGATTCATTAACCATTGTTACTTTGTAACAATTTCTTTTTTAAGCATTAGAGCACAACTTTCTATGACTTTATCGGTGAAATAGAGCACTTCTGTTGTTGGGAGAGACACGAGACGTTATCAGCTACTTCTAAAATCTTGAGCTGCATGCAGGCAAGTGATTTTACAACGTTTCGAGTGCCTCTTCAAACATCAAAAGAGCTCTATTTTGCCTAAAAGTCATAGAAAATTGTGCTCTAATGCTTTAATGATAAAGCAAAACAAGCGACAAAACAAGCAAGCGAGAACCATGACTTTATCGTTGTAATGAAGCATAGATTTGAACCAATCAGAGCGCGCGCTATATCGTAGCTATATTATAGTAATAAATAGTCAGTCTTAACAATGAAGCCCAAAGTTTAAGAGCATGTTAGCAAAATCTTCTGATCGGCACATCATTAATCTTGTACAAGTACAATTTGCAGTCATATGTTAACCATGCAAACGGAAACCTTATATACAAACTCGATATAATTATAAAGCAATGCATGTGGAAACACAAGACACTCGCCTCACAAATATTTTGGCGACTTGGTATAAATATATTCTAGCCATATATTTACAAAAATTTGGTATCTTATCAAACTTGAAAGCCAGTTACTCGAAAAACACATTATTCTAATTTTAGAGACGCTCTCACAAAAAGCTGTTAATTACTAGTTTTCTAAATTTATATGCCGAGTAGTTGGATACTTTGAAGAATGGCATGCACGTACGTCCTCAAGTATTAAAACAAGTAACAAACAAAAACAAATGTTTGTTTTAGAAAACAAAATATTTCAAATGCCTGCACGGCGTAAATCAAGAAAGGGAATTGAAAGGGATGTCAATTGTGCATGCTATTTGTGGTAAATAATCCTTGCACGATTTCGTATCTCAAGGGCTCAATCTGTACATATTTTTATAGTAACTGCAAGTGAAAGTAAATTTTGTTTTCTAAAGCACAAGTATCTGAAAGGTACTTGAAAGATTTTAGTTGAGTTTGAAGTTTCCAAGTTTAATATTCATTCTTTATGTTATAACTTTATTTATCCGTTGTTATTGTCATTGTTGCTTTTATTATGGCAACATATATATGTTTTGAATACTTTACTTTTCAAAACCAATTATTAGTTATAAAAACGGTTGTTATAGAATTCAACTGATGTCGGAAACAAACTGGAATTGTATACAAATTAGGAATTCTGCAACTGAACTGCGGCTGTAAGCCTTATTTTCCGTCCATTTTGGCTACAAATAATGCAGGGTGTTCCTAGCGCCTTTTACGACCTTGAATCAGCATGTAGTTGCGGATATTTTCGGATTTGTTAATCCAAATAAAATAAAAAAATACAAATTAATTTTAAGACCAAAGTGGTTGTGGAGGCAAATCTTCAAACTTCAAAAAGAATTTCATGGCTACTGGATCCTTTTGAACTTCCGTTTCAAAACTAAAACTAAACGAAATCCAGTAGGTTAATCAGTTACGGGAACTACTATAGAATACACCGCCAGTGTCGTTGGCATAATGCTGCCCATTTGTTTTAGAGAACGACAATAACCATGTCATTACCGATAGTTACACTCTCGGACACAATTCAACGGTAGTGATACAGAGGACTGCATAGGTTCAGCGTGAATCACTGAGCCAGTTCATTAGCTAAATCCTTTCGAGCCTAGTGGCCCATGGAGCCGGCGCTTATCTCCGGTTTCTATAGTGTTAAGCTAATGAGTCTTTGACTCCCCTGGACGGGACACTAATCCATCGCAGGTTAGCTCCCAGCAAACGCTGGTACTCATTTACCTACCCCGGGAGGATGGAAAGCTGAGTTGGCTGAGGCGTAAAAGAAGGCCACACAAATATTCAAATCTCGGCAAAGTACCGCGATCGAACTGGGGACCTTGTGGTTGGAAAGCAGAGATCTTACCAATTGCGCCAACCATGTCCTCCAGTTCATTAACGTCTTAACAATTCTTTGTTATACAACAGAGACAATAGACCCCTTTCAGATGTCACGTAATTCAGTGAGGTAGGGAGAAACAAACTTATACAGTCTTAGTAGAAACAGTTTTAAGTGTTTATAGCAAGGACTGTACAAGTTAAAACACGTGATAACTCTTTCACCGTCCTAAACGGCTAAAATATTTACTTTTATGAAAGTGTAAGGAATCCACAACAATTTATTAGATCATCAGAGATCTTTAGCAACAAGGTTGGTACGCGATCGAGTTCGAGTCTTTGTACGGCTCATAAGATTTTTGTTTTCTCCGTCTTAAACTTTGCAAGCAGAAAACCATCAAATGTTTCTTATGAGCCTGGGCCCAGTTCCTCAAATCCCGATTAGCGTTAAGCCAGGATTAATTTTTAAATCCATCTTTCTGTTTAATTCTTACCATCTATAGCTTGATTTAGGTTTCTTCATTGGTAAAACTGAGCAGAATTTTGTAAGCATTATTAAACCATACTCAGTATCAAACAAAAGGACCTCCGAATTTTGTGTTTATCCAGGATTAAGTTAATCGGATGTTGTGGAACCGGCCCTGAATAAATACTGAGAATTCTGTTCTAACGTATTTGCAGTCCTGCATGCGAACTCTAACAAAGTTCTTTTTGTGTTGTAATTTGTTGGTAGCGACAACTTCGTGAAGGTGGTCAGATGAATGTATTCCAATGTGCAGTTATTGATTGTACTTATACTATTGTTTATTGCGATCACTGTTCTCGTTGCTATTGTTTCCTACTGAAACTAACACGACGCCGCCAGATACAGAACTCAAACATTTTGTGTGTAACCACCTGCGATGAGACCCTATAAAGTGACCATTCATTTTGTTTGTCTTAAAGAGTAGAAATGATTGGTGTTATTCATTCTAACTTTTGAACCAGTTGATAAAACACTACAAAGTGACCATTCATTTTGTTTGTCTTGAAGAGTAGAAATGATTGATTTATTCATTATAACTTTTGAACCAGATAATGAAACACTACAAAGTGACCATTCATTTTGTTTGTCTTGAAGGGAAGAAATGACTTTTGGTTTTACTACGACAAAGAAGTCTCTATTTTAAACGGTGTAAAACCTTCATATATATAATCACTAATGGCTTCTTTAGAAACACCGACGCAGCTAGCTCACACTAGTTTACCGCTAGTTATTTTTTTTCTAGTTAGCATGAAAGATTTCATTACATATAGTGTCACTGCGAAAATTTGGAAAATTACACTCCCCAGAATGGCTAAAATGCCTTTTTAATTCACAGTTTTGTTAAAGCATCTAGACCTTCAAAACAACGCCATTTTTTGCCATATTCCTCCGCAGTGAATGTGTGTACTGCGCTGATAACAGTTTTTTTGCAATGTTTATACATACAATTTGGAAAATATTTGATGTTTTTGGAAAATGCGTGAAAATGACCAATGTTTCAAAAGGCGTGCGTGATGCATGATTTAAAAAGGTTAGAAGGCCATTCAAATACTGAAAACTATAGGGCAAGAACTTTATTATGTACTTTGAGGAAATTATTGACAAGCATTTTGAACGAAAGACTATATGAGTACAGGGTTCCTGCAGCTAAAAACTATGCAAATTTAAGACATTTTAAAAACTTTTGAAGACCTAAATTTGTAAAATTTAAGACCTAATATTCCTTCGAGCTTTTATTCAGAAGTATTGATACAGGCTACTCAATACCAGTTTACTTACAAAAAGTAACAAAATAAATGTTCTGCCAAGGATATGTCCCTGCTTGAAAGACCTTTTAAAGTAGACATTATTCATTTTAGAAAAGGTCAGTTACATAGGTTCAAACTTATTCTTCATCAGTGATATGCGGAAAACACAACAGTTTAACAAAACAAAAGTTTATAATGCCTTTCTTAAATATAGAGAAAGTCATTCTTGAGTTCCATGGCATGAATGTTCAGCAAAGGCTCCTCACATGTTTGCTAGTAGGACCTTTGGCACATAACACAAACTCTGTTACTGAATGAAAAAATCGAAGACTAATAATCAGTAGTCACATCTGTTTAAGTTCTTTGGTTTTTTCTTGGATCAACTCCTTCACACACTTCAAATCTACTTTCTTCTGCTTTGCATTTGACCTCAGAGTTTTTGATTTACTTATCAGTAGCTCCATTTCATTTCTTCTCCTTCCTTCAGCTTCCAACGATAGCTGATCTGCTTCTTCACAGAGAGTATCGCAGAGAGCTTCAAGTGTTCTTCTTTTATTTCGAGCTGTTTCTAGCTCTTCCTCCACTTTCTTTCTCTTTTGGCTTTGCTGTTCCGTTAGTTTCTTCTTCTTCTTTTCTTCAAGGTGATGCGTATAGTTTGACTTTGCTGAAGCAGCAAAGTTAAAAAGTTCTTCGTGATCGGTACACTGTTGACTCCACCACAAGATGACACATAGTCACATACAAGAAGGTGGGCATCAACAGTGCTTGGCTGCACACTAAAAATTTCGACTTCCTTGTTCACAGAGAAACCACGCTCAACAGTGCCCTGCCAATGTGACAAAATCAGCAGCTTTCTTACCATACTCCAAAGTTCTGGATATCCTTTCATGTGTCCATGAAGAAAAGTGTTCACCCGTGACTCCGCAGAATTGAAGCTTTCAAAGCTCAGGGCATGCACATCTTAAAAGTTATCAAACTATGGACAACTGCGTCGAACACAGCCACACTTCTAAGATGGTTATTCTGGACAACTGTAACCACAAGTTTTCGCATGTACTTGGGACATGAGTCTGGAACGCTGAACAAGTTTGAGGAACTGGAATGGACGATTAGCCGTTTCTACACAAACGGTGCTAGGCCAAATTTGGCCAAGTACGCTGTTTTAGTCTGCCCACATTTGAATGATTTTGCAATGCTACTGTCAGGAAACATAAGAATGAAAAGAGATCCGATTTCATCATTACCACTGTAGGATTGGTGAGAGCTGACTGTGTGCAAAGTCCATAACACTTCAGCTTTCAAAGTGTCATTTGAGCCGAAGGTCTCGCACAAACCACCACTCACACCAGCAGTTTTGTCCCTGCTCCCGACATATTTCTACCTGCGTTTGCATCGAGCAAACGGATACCCATCGTCCCAATCTTGAATGTTTTCTTGCAAACTGAAAACTGAGCACTGTGCTTGTCCGTATCTCGTATCAACCACAGAAGTACTGTATTTACTGTCATTCAGCCATCGATCACTGAACATGCACTTTTCCATTGTAAAAACTACATTGTCGATCACTAAAGACACTCAACATAAGAAATTACAATTCAAAAGAACCAAACCATGAAACAGAAGCGAAAACATGTGCTTTTGTCGATCGAATGATCTGGATGCAAATCACATGACCTAGTGATTACATCGGTCATATTTGACGGCTCCTGTTGAAAACAATTTCTGAACGATCCACAAAGTTTCATCAATTTTAAAACTTTCATCAATATTTCATACAATCCGCATAATTTTGAGAATGAGAAACGAAAGCTACTTTTCAACCAAAATTTATGACTTTTTAAGACCTCAAGGACAAGTTTGTCCAAATTTCAGACTTTTTCAAGTCCTTGAAAATACAAAATCAAAAATAAGACTTTTTAAGACTCCGCAAGATCCCTGGAGTATCTGACAATGAATGGAATTTTAAAGAAATAGCAGTTCGGGTTTCGGAAAAAAACATTCAACGGTAGATTGCATTTTTATGCTAAGACGTTAAGATGTATCAACACCTTGGACTCACTCTCAGTGAATTTGGACACTTTAGTATAGCGGGGAAGGAACTTAAGAAGACAGCTCTCTTAAAGGTCTCTTTAAACTCAAAGAAATGGGATCTTCCTTCAGATCCAGGGTGAAAGTTACAATGCAACTCTTCGAGTTAAGCCAACTTTACTATAGCTAAATCCTTTTACAAGCCTAGTGGCCCATGGGACCGGCGCTTATCTCCGGTTTCTGTAGTGTTAAACGGATGAGAGCCTTTGACTCGCCCTTGACGGGCCACTAATCCACTGCAGGTTAGCTCCCAGCAAACGTTGGTGCTCATTTACCCCCAGCCATTTTGGCCTGACCAACTTTAAATCAAAGGCTAAAACCTTGTGAAACACTTGTATCTATGTAATAAAAAAATTTATAATTATATACTGTGATTCGATATCCTTGTGATAAAGCCGTGAATAACAATCGTATCAGTGAAGTGATACGATATCACTTCACGACTTTTTTGTCCAATCAAATCGCGCGATGCAGATCTCTTGT
>JAOTRI020138129.1:0-10917 GCA_028564885.2 Zoanthus sanctaehelenae
TCCGTTTTTGCGACGTCGAACCTATTGTCAATGGTTCTCCTTACAAGCAAAATCCTGGTTCACCAACTCAGCCACTCGTACAAGCATCTCAGGTATGCTTGGTCTCCCCCACAAGACTTGCGATTGGTGCTGTAAAATTCTTCTAGGTCCATGAAATTTGTAAAGCGGCTGTTCCACTACTTGCAATGCTCCAGAATCTGCGGTCGTGTAAAGATGTGGTCGGAGCAGATTCTTCCTAATCGAAAACCTTCCTGTTGCTGTCGTATTTTGTTTTTCTTCAGTGTTGTTGAAAGTCCCTCAGAGATGATCTTGCATGCTAAGTACTTTCCCACAGAGAGGAGGATGGTGTCTCTTCAGTTGTAGTAGTCGCCAAGATCTCCTTTGGCAGCTTGACTGGTTTTCATCGTTTCTGGAATCAGTTCGCTCTCCCAGATATCCCTGTCAGTGAGAATGCGTGGTGTCTCTGTATCTACTGCCTTCAGAATCTCTTGTTGTCACACCATCTGCTTTTGGTGCTTTGCTCTTCTTCATTGAACTGATGGCTGCTTTCACATCCTTTCTTCTATGTTTCTATAGGAATGACGTTTCCTTCTTTAGTCTTAACGGGAATACAACTATTGATGAACTTGTCGGTGGACGATTTTTATCTTGTCTCGAGATCTTCCTTTGCTACTGCCGTTCATGCTTGGTGCGGACTGCCTGTTTTCAGCGTGCGTCATCCTCCAGGGACCGCGCATCATTTCTAAAAGTAGAGTGGCCGAAATACACTTAATACCAGTGTCTCCCGGAGGAGCCCCCACACTTGGTGCCGCACTGAAAAGTTTCGTTTTTTAGTCCTTTAGAATACTGGAAAATGCATTTCTCAGTGCATGCGTTAAAACAATGGATCTTATGTGAAAATTCTATCTAGGCATTCATATAAAATCAAAATTCTGAAAAAAGTGGGTTGGCCATGTCCGTTGACCGGTCTGTTGGCTGTTGGTCTTGTGTTTCGACTGGAACTATTGAAGAGCTTTTGGTCAGTAGGTGAGAGAAGTTCGGAAATTCTGTTTTGTTAGGTAGACACTATGTAATAGGATTGAGTGAAAGCGTGTAAGAGTGTAAATTCCCTAGGACTCCAACGTTTCCGGCGAGTGTGGTTAAATAATATAAGAGGTTAGTTAAAAGACAAAAATGACACTGCAAAAGAATTTCAAAAAAGGAACTCTTTGTTTTGATCGAATTTGCAAACAAAAACCTTGATTCAAACACCTGTGTTAATAATTTAAATGTTTTCCTTTGTCTTACGACAAGTCATTTAGATTTACTTCGCAACCTTTACTGCTTACTACTGGTCTTCTTCTCCCGATAGCGTCGACTGATTCTGGGTACAGCATTATCTATGGCAGTGGTTTGCTGTGATTGGCTAATCTCGATCCGGCTATTGTTTTAATTTTGCACGTTTTCCTTGTCGCGCATCGCTGGCTTTGATGTTTCCTAACTGTCTGTATCCAAGCTTTCGGTATTTCTGCTCTGTTGATGTTGTTGTCGGGGTTGAGTCTAGTTGTGAATTGCTTCTTTCACTCAATGGTTGCCTCTGTCAATAAACTTTACTTCTTTACACAACGGCTTGTGTCCTGTTTCGTTGGCGTGTTCTGAGACGGCGAAATTCGCGGTTCGCGCGACTCGTAAATCTCTGACTTGTTCTTTTATCTTCCCTTGTGCCGTTTCGCCAATGTATAGACTTTTCCGCTTTCGCATGGTTTCTTGTAGACTGTGTCATGTTGTTTGTTTGGGTCAGCGGGATCTTAAGGTATGGCCAGTTGAGACTTTAGCGTAGTGTTTGACTCGAAGACGGTGCGTATTTCCTGTTGTTGTAGGTTGCAGCGGAGAGTCCTCCGATGTATGGCTGCACTGCGGTGGACTAAGATTCAAATGTTTCTCTCTCTGGTGCTGGAGTCTTGGCTTTGGTTACTTTCTGCAGGAAAGGCAGAGGGTAAGCGTTGGCGATGAGAACTGTAGACAGTTGATTCTTCTCCTGAGCTGTTCCGGATGGTTTTGTGGTGACGCGTTTGGCTCGATCGTGCAAACACTAAACAATACCGCGTTTTCTGACTGTTGGTGGATGGTATAAATCATACTAATCGGTATGTGTGGGCTTCCTGTGTACTTACTGTCTGGTTTCCTGGTTACGAGTGAGTCGAGGAAGATAACTTTGTTGTCGTTCTGGTCTGCATGGTGAAGTGAATGGGTATTGCTGGTTGAGCTGGCTCTGGAAATTTTCCACTTTGTTCTTTTTGGTGATGGTAAATGTGTTGTCTACATAGCGGTTCCATTTCTTCAGGTGGCTCTGGGTGTGGTTCCATACTAGTGCTTGTTCTTCAAACGCTTCCATATAGAGGTCTGCGACTACGACATAACCAGGGCTTCCCATCGGTGCTCCTTCTTGCTGTTCGTAGAGTGATCCGTTGTACTTGAAATAACTGGACTGACATAGAATCCATTCTCTCTGAAGAAGATGCGAAAACACTACAAATGTTCATAAAGCTGGATCATTAAATTGTCTTCCAGATTACTCAACGACGAGGTGACCACCCTACTCAAGAAAGGATTAAACTTTCCCATTACCCCCACTAATATCCCTGCCACTGAGATCATCCCGAAAGAAAAATCAGAAATCAGACCACACAACGCGGAACAAGCCGACAAAGTCCAAAGAATCTTAGAGTACTTCATAAAGCCAATTCTAACATCACAAAGGAAACGCAAATTGCGCTAAAAAGTCTCAAAGAAAACACTTCATCTGCTTTACCAGAAGACAAAGGCTGTTTTCGACAGTGAAATGTACCACGCCAAAATGTTAACACTGATCGAGACGTTCTTGAAGTAATACTTTATTGAAATATTTAATCTTTTTTAATGTGTTAAGGTTACCTTAAAATTATGAATCAAACTAAAAAAAAAATTATCGAGTCTAAAAATAAACTGTAACACAACTATTTTTTAACTGTTAGAATAAAACATGGTCACTGTATCAGTTTTTGAAAGTAAGGGAAATGATACATTATTAGAAGTAAAATAAATATTCAGAAATTAGCAATGAAATAAAAACTGATTTTATCGTAGTCTAACGTTTGTTCAGACTTGGTCATACTTCTAATCTATAGATCGCTTTCACACAATTCCAAGAGACACTGAAGACAATAGACATAGCGGCCATGTTGGTTTCCGAAACAAAAGAAAAAATCAAAATTCTTTTGTTGAGAGTACACTACATGGCCGCCATAGCGTCAGTTGCAAACAATCTATAGAAGTAACAGTTCTAACAACCAGTAATAGGTGAAAACAATTAAAACCGAACTTTTTTATACCACAGATGAGCAAAATGGAACTCATAAGCTGTTAGTTGGTTTTGAAACATAAATCCGTTTAATTGAAAAAATGCTAAGTCACCTCTTTGAAGAAGAAGTAAAACAAGCTTGCTTAGAGCCCTTACATCTTTATAAATCTGCCAGGTGCATCAAGCTTGGTCAACTTTCTAACCAGTGATAGGTGAAAACAATTATTAAAACCGAACTTTTTTATACCTCAGATGAGCAAAATGTAACTCATAAGCCGTTAGTTGGTTTTCTTTGAAAACGTCGGTAAGTTATTTTGACTTAAAGGATCATATGAAAACTTGATATCAGTAAGCTAATGAGCCGCTTCTTCGAGTCAGTTAAAACTTATTAAAAGCACTTTTTAAACGGAAGAAAAGGAAGAGCCGGTCAAAATTATCAAATACTCAAAAACTGAGTTTTTGATCCTAAAAACTGGGGTAGTAATCAAGACTTTTAAAACAAAATTTGTGCTAAGTTTTAAATGAAAACACATGAAAGTTTGCATGGAATCGAGGTTGGTCAAGCATCAATTTTTTTTTTGTCTTTCAAAAGTCGCCAGTGCAAGAACTTAGTATTTCAGTTCAAATTTACTGGTTTAATTCATCTTGACCTGCTCTTTCCATATCATCTGTTCATATCGAACTAATATTAATTTTTTAACTAACTTAATCAAGCGTGATAAGGTTGTCACATATTCATTAAATGATACTAATTTTTACCTCTGCCAACCAGTAAATGTTTTTTTTTTGCCGGGGTTTGTAAGTTAGTTATCAACATAACTCAAAAAGTTATGGACGGATTTTGATGAAATTTTCAGTTGTTAGAAATGGGACATGGAAGAACTGATTATTTTTTGAGGGTGATCCCGAAGAAATCCTGGATTCTGGATCATTTTGAATTTTCGTAATATATATAGGACTGTAATGTTGCGTGGGGATCACAATATGCCTGGTGGAGCTCTGCGCTCTCTGAGTGGTTTTCTAGTTAAATATGCATTTTGTTCGACTCATGAAAAGATATTTGACCCGTGCCAATCGAACAAATAAAATCCATCGAACTTAACAGGGGCAAACGACAAACTCATCAGGTAATTATTTGCTCAATTTAGTTCGACTCATGAAACCTTCGCCGTTTGTCCCAGTCTAACAGTACAACTCATGCAAAAAATGTAAATAGATATCTGAACAGACATAACTATAATGCTACTGAAAAAAAAGGCAAAACAGTCACTGTTCATCAGCAGGATGCCCAAATTGTGTGCAATTCTACAATTGGTTTCGGCTCCATTAAATCCTAAAACATATCATTTACTAGAAAAACAAGCAACCTTCTGTCATTTTCTTTGTATTAACACAAAGAATGGTTCCCAAGTCAACTGATTTACTACTAGTTGTAGCTCTTTCAATATTGTAGCATCAAAAAAAATAATTACTTGAAGGTTACCAAACTTAATACGACACTGATGTCATAGACTTAGCAGTACGCAATGATACAGCTAAAATCTCCAATTTTCAAGCACAATTTATGTTTATTAAACTTAAACTGATAAGTCAGCTGTAGTCTTTATAAAGAAAACAACGCAAATATTCAAGTCTTTTTTCAAAACCCAAAATATATCATAAAGACGTTTTCCCACACCCAAAATTTTAATAATAAAAAAACATAGTACATCATTTTCTTAGTTCACCTACAAAATCTCTCACTAATATAATTATAGCTACAAAGTTTTTCACACGTCCTCCAACATGAAAGACTTTTCTCATCAAGGCAAAGACAAAATCAATCCTTGAACTCTCAATCTTTCTGCAAAAACTGCTGCAGTATTTTCGTAGTTCAGGTTTACGAGTCATTAAGATTAAATAATTAGAACATGGACGGTAGTTTTTTGGTTTAAAGTCATCTGCAATTTTCAATATTTCACATTTCATTGACTTACTCCAACAATGAACATCCAAATTGACGGTCTGTTTCTGAAAGTTATTCACCAAACTTTCGTAATAACAAAAATCATTATGCAATGAAAACTTGGTAAGAAGAGATAATTCACACTAGTGAGATAACACAAAGGAGATTACTTATGGAATAAAAGGCCTGCACAGTTAAAATGTGTCGGCAAATGCTGCAAGTAGCTTCGCTAACCAAAATAAAGTGAGAAATTTGCTAGTGCTTATCATATATATAATATATATCAAACTAAATTGATCCATCCAAAGCATTTTAATCTATTCTTTAAGATTAACTTCATTAGCAAACATCGCTAATAAAATATACAATCCACTGTAGTTATCAAAATTTTACTTATTAAGAATTTGTGCCAAGTGTTTTTGGGTAATATTATAGTACACTATATAAAGGTTTTATCATGGCCTGTGTTCTCAACATGTCATGCAGTAACCTGAATCTCTTTTTCATATTACATCTTTTAAGGCTTAACCTAGCAAAGCACATCACACAATCCTGGTCGTTGAGGCTTCCAGACACGTGAATATGGTTGTCAATCCAAATTCAAAAATCACTGGTTTGAATTTTGATCATCAATATCAATGAAACCATCCTGTGAAAATTCGGATTCATTCTCCGAGGTAGGTGATGATGGCATCGACGAAGGTGACGATGTCATTGTTCGTGATGGAACACTGTCACTCGCAACAGATGATGTTCGTGATGTGCGTGCAACTCTATTGTTGGTTAAACAGGCAGTCCCTTGACCTTGAAGGAGGGGTGTAGCAAGCGGTGACGGTGGGGCTGCCTGTGCTGTTAATGGGGACATGCGAGCATTGGCAGATACCAGTGGAGATACTCCTCCCACCGCTGACGACGGCTTACTAAAAATGAAAAATAAAGCATTATATAAGTATGAAAATAAAGTACCTGTTACAGGAATCATTGCAAACTCAAACACAATGCTTTTAAGAGACTATCATGCTTTACAGGGTTCATAACGAGAATGAGAATTGAAATTCAATGGCATTCCCATGATTTTCCTTAAACCAGGAACATCGAGAAATCAAAGATCCCACTTCAACACAACATCCTATAAGCACTTTCATCCAACTCTAAATGTGTTTGACACCTTTTGAAAACTGAAAGACAGTGTAACAGGATTGAACGTAGAGCAAAAAAAATCAAATTTCTTAATTTAGTACAAAAAAGTTATTATTTGATACTTGTATACAGAACATAATGCAACCTGCGTATGACAAAAGCCTTTTCTTGGCAAGTTTGCACTCAAGAGACCATTTTGAGTTCCTTGATACCGCTACACATAAATACCGAAGGCGCAAGTTAGTCAAGGGAAGCCTCGACGTGATGTAAAACATTCGAAAACTATAACAAGAACCTACTGAAGCTGAATGTGTCACAATACGCAGACTTGCAAATATTTTATAAAAGCGTTAAAATTTTTGAGTATTTAGCTCGAAATCGAGGATACACTTGAGTAGCTCGCACCCTCGCTGGGTGTATCTCGCGGTTTTTGGGAATCTGAAAATGGTCAACTAACATTTTATCCACCAAAAACCATAAAATTCCACGACTTTTCCAGGCCTTGAAAATGCACTTTCAATATTCATGGATTTTCATGACCATGTGAACCTTGTTTAATAAGTGACATTCTTTACTTTCATAATGAAGCCTGTAAAATCAAATATCTGAAATCACATACGGAGATTCCATTGGGCGATTAGTAATCTTTACTAATAAAAGTCTCTTTTAAAAATCTTAAAATTTTAACAAGTAACTGTGCTCAGATTTCTTTTCGCCAATGCATTAAAAATCTGATAACACTGAAAAAGACTTGCTTGCTTACGTTTGAATTAAGGTTTTGAAATTTGAAACTTGATTTTTTATGGACCTCCGTGCAAAAAAAAATATCTGCACTAACTCACAAAACATGACCGAATATCGAGGCAACGACAAAAATAGCACAAACTGGTTAAAGTGCATATGATTTTTATTCATAAATCAGTGGTTCAATGTGTCACTGTGTAAACATCAGATTTATCAAAAAATGTTTTTACTACTAAAGTTAACTGTACTTGCTACAAAACTGACCCACTTTCAACCCGGTCAAAAAAGTCACGTGAGCGAGGTTTCTACGTCATAAGGTTGCAAAGTGGATAAATTAATTGTAAAAGATGGCGAAGGTGGGTAGCATTAAAACGCATGGAGGGAAATATTGTGTTGCTGGCGCCGCAAACATTGTTAGTTGTATAAACACCAGTTATAATGAAGGAATTTCTATGTATGATCAAACTTTGCAAACCCTTATGACATCACGGCGCTCAAACTTGTACCCAGACCATGAACCAATTTTGTAGCAGGAATAGCTCACATTTGAAGCTCGTAAAAGAAGGCTTTTTGAAAATTTTCGGGAAAAAAATCGGTGAATCTGATGTTACACATTGAACAACTGATTTATGTACTTTAAATTTTAAAGAAAATAGAAAAAACTTAAACCCAGTTGTGCAAAACAGTTTAGATCTACCTTAGTTTTCTGTTTTAATAATATACCTGGGAGTTACAGGGCATATGCTACTTGATCCAAACCCTACTGGTCCATTTTGTGCCATATCTGCAACATAAACCATCACCCAGATTTAGTCACAATTATCATGTAGAAAACACCAAATCTCAAATTTATGGTAAAGAGCTTGAGATGCGCCACATATAAGCCAGTGAGAAAATGTGACTGCGCGGGTGTATACTACAAGCAAGACCAGTTAACTTGGGTAAATAATATGCAAAACTTAAACATTAATTTACTTATTTGCTTGAAAATGACGATTATGACTGATATGAAGCACTGTGTAGTTTCCCAGTACCACGAAATGACAGCTCAAATCTGTAACTGTAATTTTCAGTAGTAACCAGAAGGTTTAAATTTCACCCTGAATTGTGCTACTGTAACTGTCTTTTGAACAACTTGCAATAGCTCAACATTTTAATTCGTAATTTGACAGTCATATTTATCAATTATTTCACTGAAGAAATGGATTACAAGCAATTTTAAGCAAAAAAAAGAAATAACAAAAATTATTGACAAAAGACAAAATTCATAAAAAAGGCGGCCATTCGCATAAAGTCTGGGGCGAGCATGGGAACGAGGAATTTTAGAGAACGGTCAACTAAATTTCATTGACTGTGTCCTAAAATGCCTCAATCCCATGTTCTCCCCAGACTTAATCCGCGTGGCCGCCATTTTTATGAATTTGGTCTATAAAAAGATTGCCAGAACAGGTCTTGTACTGAGTCCGTTCACACGAAGGTTAAACTCCTACCATTGAGCCACGTTTAATATGTAGAACGCACATCCTAATCTATTATTGCTACTGATACTGGGAGTAAGCAGAGCTTAGAAAGAGCGGGCTAGAACCTGAGGAAATATTATTTCTGTTTAAGGAGGTCATAAAACACCCTTTATTGAAAATCTTTAGTTTTTAAAACAACATTTTAGTGCTTACCGCAAGCCCCAAAAATATTTGATTTTGACAAAACACAGCGTCTTTCAGTAGTTTCGTCATTTCCTGTTTTTCTCATGTGGGGCTGAATGTAAATTGTTGTTTTGTTGTTACAATTTTCAAGAAAGTTGCTGCACATAAATAAAAATCTCAAGTCAGGGCGCTGCCCAATGGTTCATACTTTAAACAATGTTGATTTTCAAATTCCCAATTTAAGTATCAAAGTCTGGAATTACGATGTACCAAACAAGTTCCCACCAAGTGGCCAAACGGGGATTTAAAAACATTACAATCATACCATTTGAAAGACGAAAAATTCTCATCCCACTATTAGATACATACAGCGCAAGTGTGGTACATGCCGCTGACCATTCAACAAAATAGTTTTGCATGCTTCCTTCGGTCGCCTGCAATTATTCCTATTAGCGGCATCAGTGTCTAGTAAGCACACTGTTTTAGACGTATCTGGCCTTGGTTTGTATAATGTGAGTGTAGAACCAAAATAAATTTCTTGATCCACCATTAATCAAAGAACCTTTGTCTTTGCAAATGAGTTAGTTTAGTACCGATAAGCAGAGATTCACTATAAACTGAAGGAAAACAAACCAACTGTCATTACTTACCAATAACGTAAGGCTCAAGTGCCTTGGGTATCATAGTTTTAGCCAGTCTTAAGTTCTCATTGGTGCACTGTCCTTTCTCAAGGTTAAATGCCATCCCCATTCGTTTGAGAACTTCGATGTCATCATGGATCTCAAATGTGTTGTCAAAATTGAACAGGTACTCAAACCTAACAAGAAGTAAACACAAATTAATCATATTAAGAGACTTGGTATCGATCTCAATAAAATCATATAACATTGGTTGTGTCTCACTAGGTTACGTTTACTGTAGTAAAGCAACGTTAACTACCGTTAATTTCTTTTCAAATCAGACCGACGTTTAACAGTTTGCAATCGTAAACTCAACGATAGTAAGTTTCTATGGAGATAGCGGGTAGATGAAAGAAAAGTTTACTATCGTAAATCGACCTCGAGAGGCAACGTTTTGGGTGTGTAAAGATGGAAGTTTGTTTACTTAGTCATCGCAACGCCGTGAAGAATCACATATAATTCCGTGGGATGCCTGTGGTATACCACGGTTAAAATCCGGGCGGGTTTGTTTCTTATTGTAGAGACAAACTGCAAAGCTAGCCAACAGGAATGCATAAAATCTTTATCGATTTTTTTCTGTAAGCTTACCAATAGTATTGTACAGAGTGTTTACAGATTCTTGATCAACTTGCGTCATGTGAAGAACGTTCCAGAACGTTCCTCGCTTCTCCGCCAGGATTTTTTCTCGTGGTCTCTCATGTTAATACTTAAGAAAATTCAAGAATCCAACACGGCGAGAAAATCTCCTACTTGATGTATATCACAGTCATTGTTAATTAAAACTTAATAAAAAATCAAGAATAATATGCTACTACAAAATTAATCTTCGTCAATTTTGCAAATACTGTTAAAACTGTCAGTTTGCAAACGGCACACTTGAGACCTATTTCATGGTTAAAAGCATCTTCATTTTAATACAGCTCGCTTTAATTTGCATAATGAAAATCCGTATTTGCGTTGTTTTGTGATTTCTTTAGCGGAACTTTTACTTGACGAACAAGTTAAACTATAAAGAGTGCTTCTTACACAAATTTGGGTTGTAGAAACAAAATACTAAGAAAAAATAAAGAAATAAAACAAAAATGAATTGAATGTGTAGGCTGCAAAACGTTATAGTCTGAGTTGATCTAGCGATTTACAAGTCGAATTAAAAAATATAGATATTAGCAGCAAGAAAAATGTTTAGAACAATTCAAAATTTGACGTCGCGAGAAATATGGAGACCACATTAAGCGACAATTTGCAGCTCTCTGACAACAAACAATTGTCACACAAATAACTCACTTGTTTAGTCCCCTAAGGCAAAGTACAACAATTTTCACAGCATTTGTATAATACTTAAGTATTGAGTTCTGCCACAATTACTGGACTGGAAAAAAGACTCTTGTTCTTTGAACGTTCCACGATATATAAGTAAACGAATTACCTGATCCTTCAATACAATTT
>JAOTRI020138139.1:0-10916 GCA_028564885.2 Zoanthus sanctaehelenae
GTGGGGTAAATCCGGCCACCCTCGTTTACGGGGATAAAACCGGATCAAAACTGGATTGATGATGATGATGATGAATGTAATGTAATGTAATATAAAGTAATTTTTATATTGTACTGTTTATCCATGGCCAGTTGATACCTGATGGATGTATATCATTGTAACTCTCATGGTCACTCTTCAGATATGTGCCCTGATATTTAAATTTTGGAATGGCGACATACATCTGAATATATGGTGGAATACGCGTATTTTTACACCTTTTACAAATTAGTATTATGCTAATCCTAACTGGCTACTTGTTGTCGCGCGTTTACACCAGTTCCAAACTCGATTTTTACACTGGCTGGCAATATTTGGATGATTTTGTGAGTATGTAGTATATCGGTCAACGGTTATGAAGTTATAAGCACATAAGTGATGTGCAGTTGCCGGTAGCACACGTTTTGACAGACCGCTTGACTGGTTGCATGCTGTAGTGCAAATTCCAGTGAAGTGGTTTTATAGTTGCTGGATTGGTTTATCAGTTTAACAACGAAAACCAGAAAGGTGAAAATTTTATGATGTTAAATGCTAATTTAGTTTTTGTATTCACCAAAGTGAACCTTCTAGCGACGTTTATCTAGAAGACAATGTGCTTTATAGGTGCAAACTCGTGTCACATTTCGCAGGTGGAGTTTTTAAAATAACTTTTTCATTTTTAATATCATTATACTCATGATCAGACAAGCTTTTTTGAACATTAAAGCAGTTTCAATCTACAGAAGAACAATAACAGACCAACCAACTCACGGTTTTCCCCCATTTTTCCCGATATCCCGACTATGATACTAAATCTCTTGGTTTTTTCAAAGTTTAGTCAAGAAGGTTGTTTGAAATATGCGATGAATGATATACATGTTACATACTAGCTGCCGCTCGCTTGGAAATTGGCCATGAGATTTTCATTTGACATCTAACAATAGATCTATGCATGTAATTATGTAAAACAAAATGGCTTCCGCTAAACGTGGAGTTATGTGTACGCAGTACGTGTGTCTTACTCTGTTAAAGTTCTCGCGCTAACAACTTGAAGCAATCATATGTATTTGCATAATTAATCAATCTAAAAAATTATGTCGTATACAAGAATAAATATCTCTATTTTCTTTTTGCCAGATCTCCTGGTTTTGCTGTATTCATCTCCAAGTTTTATGTTCCCTGGGATTGGTAGGTCTGCAACAGTCAATGCTTATTTCAGATCCTCTTATCTCACTGTAACACATTTGCATCAGCTCCCAGCAGTTCACTTTTTATTAGAAACTTCTAGTGTCTATACTTTTTGTGTCTACTGCGCATACGCAGGTAGACACTAAGACGGAAAAAAACTTTGTTAACTTGTCGATATTCAATCGCTAATCAATAAGTGATCGGTGATGCCGAGGAGAGTCGGTCAGGCGTTTAATTTCGACCAATCACACAAAGGAGCAGTCTTATATCAAACTCTTTATAGTTTCAACAAAAGGAATGTCAGAACAGCCACATATTTCTGTCAAAAGACAAATTTCATTGGAGCAAAACTAAAGTATATCATTTTACTTCTAAAATAAATCATTTTACTTCAGCGGTTTCTCTTTGAAAAAATGCGTACTTTAAAAACTTGCGTATTTTCAAAACATTTTCCTGAACATGTTTTACTGAAATAAAATCACGATTGTAGCATGATCAGGTTATACCAAATCATGTGATCAATTCTGACCAATGGTGTCCGCGGATTTAGTATAGTGAAGTTAGATTACAGATCAATTGTTTTATTCTATGTTAGACATTAAATGCTTACTTCAAAGCGAGGTCAATCCTAGTTGTCCCTCTCGCGTAGCGGATGCGCCTGACAGCTTTGGCGAAGCTTCCCAAAGAGTAAAAGCTGTTCAGACCAAATTGTAGCCGTGCATAGTGGCTATACGTCAGAACCGATACGTGAGTTTTGTCACGTGATAATCCAAACATCTTGGTCACACCGATAACAAAATCCAGTTCTTGCTTAAAGCCATATGAGCCCACGCTGCCGGACGCGTCTACGGCAAACAGGAGATCGACGGGCCTTCTACAGATACGGCCTATGGGTAGCAAAAGTAATACGCATACAAGAACAATAAGGCTCCTCCTAATCACAATCATAGCTATAACAATTTGTAATAAAAATCGATAAACATATCAAGTCCAGTGATCCGCCTCCATCATTATCCCCGTTTTCTATTGTACCAAAGTGATTATAATCTTTTACCCCACCCCACCCCCACTCCGCTACCTCTTCCTTTCCCGTTGCTGGATTTTTCTCCTCCTCTCCCTTATTTTTCCCAACTTGGAAAAATTTTACTGACTTGTTCCAAATGCCATGTGCGGTATTCTTATGTGAGAAAGTGTTCATTGCCAATTACATTTTTATTCTTCCCTTGTTTACAAATTGCTTTTGAGTTTGTAAAAGATCATAGACTTTACTATAACTTTGCTGTCGTAAGATTAATGTTTTTGAGTTTTAGAAAGTAATTTTACCGTAGTAAACGAGTTATTTTTACTCTGTCCGTGCGGCTTAAGGTTGGATTGGCTACAAAAATTAAAATTTCCAGTCATTCCAAATCCCCCCAATACCCCCCCCCCTAGACTAAGGTCACGCGCATATTGGAGATCTAGAAATGTTCCACACCCCTCCTCTAGATCTATTTCTCCTTTCTTTTCTCCCACCCTAAAATGAACTATTAAGGCCCCAGTTTATTTTCCACAGAAATGTAGCTCGTAGCAGATGCAGGTAATCATTAAAATTAATATTTATTACCTCAAATTTATGAAAAACTGAGCTAGTTTAAAAGGAATAGAAGTATGCACAAATGCTCAAATCTTGACAGAGTTGGGGATCGACCCAGAAATTACCTATAGCTAGTTGCTTGATTTCAGAGATCTTATCGACTGCGCCAATCAGGTTGAACAATAGTTGGGGGAGGAGAGGGACGGGGATTAGAGTCCTTGCGAAATACACATGAACATGAAAGACTCATAAAAGGTAAGAATTTTATACAACTATACCGACTGACCGCGTACTATGGCTGAATTAGGGTTACTGTCCCAGTGTGTGTGACGACGCCTAGATATTCCGCAACAATCTCTCTGCCTTACAGAGTCCATGCTTAGAGAATCATCAGAGTCTTCGATCTTGCCACAACATTCACTAACCGCTTGAAGATCGGAATCACTTAAACTGGCTAATCGATCTGGGGAGCAACAGCTGGTGAAAGCTTCGGACAGTGTGAAGTATCGTACGACAGTTATTACTCCAAATAAAAAAATCATTCTCATCTTCTACTTGATTATCTATCTGTAGGCAGCAAATGAGTTCATAGTTTGTTGATCAGTAAAGCATGTGCTATTTAGTTATATTCTATTAGATAGTTATTATTTCATTCGTTCATTTGTTGATTTTAATGTTGATGATATAGCTAGTTAACTAGCTTATAAGTTATGGATAAAATTATTGAGGCTGTATTAAAGTTTCCAATAGAACAAAATGTTTCCGACTTTATAGCATCCTCAAGAATCATTTACCTTTAAGTGGACATATGTGAATTAACTTAACCCTCGAGGCTTGAGAAATATTCTCAGATTTTTATTCTGTTTGTTATAATTAATTCTATTTCAATTTTGTAAAATTAAATGTTTACAACAAAAGAGAAAATCAAATGAAATGCATGCATTCGCAACCATATTTGAATGAAAACTTGAAGGTTCAACCAAGCGGCTCTGTCAAAAGCAAGCGGTTCTGCTGTAAGAAAGCTTACAAACATCTCAAATTCATTTCAAATAAAATCTGTCAAAAGGAAGAAGATACATTAGAAAACTTGGAAAATCTACTTTGTAACACCGTTTACTCAAAAAATATTCAGCTTCTTTGTAAATTAAACCTGAAATGACACTTACCATATTTGGAAATTAAGTGTGTTAGCTCAAATAAAATGATGGCCAAGTCAATAAATAGTCTTGAATTGCATTAATAATAATAATGAAAATAATAATAATAATAATAATAATAATAATAATAATAATAATAATAATAATAATAATAACTTAGGATTTATATAGCGCCCTTTTCATATGGATATGATCAAAGGCGCTTTACAATGATCAGTACAAGGTTTGACAGTTGAGGGTCTTAGATAGTCCGCTGGAGCGGCTCACAGATAATATCATCAAGAAATGCCCTCAGAAGAACAGATGATCATAATGATACGGATTTAACAAAGTTAGTTTATCGTTTACGTAGTTAATTATATAACAAGTTCAATTGGTTATACTTAATGATATCATGTAATTAGTTATATATAGGCAATTAATTAATTAGTTAAATTTGTTAATTTCAAACAAATTTACCCTTTTTATAGAACAAACTTAAGAAAAACACTTAGGTTATGATAAATAGTTTTGTTTAAAATTTGTTCGGTTTTGCAACAATATTATGATATAATTACTCCTCTACCGCCAATTTAGTGCTGTTTGGAGATGTATGGAGATAAGTTCAATTTAAAAACAATTTGAGGCGAAATTCGCCACAAAAAGTTTGAAAAAAAATGTTTCAATCGAGACTTACTGACTCTTATAACAGAGCATGTACATGAAAACATTCTATAACAACCCAATTCTCTTTTCGCATATAACAATCAGATCTCTAAGCGCTCAAAGTCTCAAAGTTAAGGGCCCTTTGAATTCCCTTTAAGGCACTAAACTCTTTACATTACTACACTGCAACAAGTTCATTAGAAGGGGCAAACCTTTTGAGTGAACTATAAATTGTATTAACATTTCGCCGTCGCGGAAAAAAATAGTTTCAACGCTGATTCTACAATATTCGATAATTCTGATCCAGAGAACAAAAAAAAAGCAAAACAAAGGCTAGTTTTATAATCATTCAAAACATTTAAAATTTGACCTTTAATTATACGTTACAGTAATTTTACAGCATATTAAATTGCTGATCAAGAAAGAAGATTTTTGATCAAGACAAATTTGAAAGCTGCTATTAACAAATCTTACGATCGCAATTAGTATTAAAATGTTTTCCAGCGGCTGTCAACGACATCCATTTTGCATTTGACCAATGTTTGTTAAAATGGAAGAAATTGATATTTTTTGCTTCTTATAACAACTGGAAATTATCTTAGTCTCAAAGTTTTGACAAACATTAAAAAAATCATTTCAATGGCTAACATACCCTGTTTCCCGGCTTTATGTCACTAATACAGCTGGACATACCAAATTGAACCGCATTCACTGTAAATTTTATAGCAGATTCAAAAATGTTTATAGTAAATGAACCAGTGACCAGTAAATAGTTTTTTAAAGCTAAGATACCAATAGGATATTGAAGTATACACAAACAAAACAACAGCCGGTGTTTTTGTCATTAATTAATTAGTTCGTTTTGTTAGCCCGTTTCTTTTGTAAACTGTAAATTTATTTCCAACGCTCTTTCAAGCTAGTTCATTTTTTCAAAAGTGAAAACTTTTAGAACATCGCTGTAAGAAAGAGTTTAAGAAAATGCAAAATGCTTGAAACATAAGTTGGTAATAGTAATAAAACACCAAAGAACACCTTTCTTAATATATAAGCAGGGCCTCCGACGCCGGGATGGGGAGGGGGCCGGGGGGCCATGGCTTCCCCCCCAACAAATTTAAAATGGGCTTGTTTACTTGTCAAAACGAAGGAAGAAAATTGTCACCCTATATTATTTTGGACATAAGATAACGTAAAAGTTATGGTTTTTTTAATTTTTTATCATGCATGCGTTTGTAGATAAAGTCTGCATAATCAATGAAGGGCTATATCTTCCCCCTCCCCCTCCCCCTAAGCAGAGAGCCTCGTCGGAGGCCCTGCTAAGAACAACTTTAGAAGAACAACGAGACTCAAGTTAGCAGAAAATTAAGACACGTTAGAACAGTCTCAGGCTAAAAATGTGTTGCCGAGAGATTTCACTAAAACTCATAAATTAACTTTGCAACACATAATAAATCACAGGGAGTCTCAAGGTTTGTCACATTTATAATAAACTGATGCCAGGCTAAATGGTTTGGCAGTGCTATGATTGTACCTATGATGTTTTTGAGCTGCTAATAATAAGAACAGAATTAAGAACAATTAATTTGAGGCTGTAATCACCATAAATTAGGAACAAGAAGCCTCGGAATAATTTGTTGCATTGTTGAAACAATTTTTTACATTATGCGCTACTAGTCATTGACATTTTCTAAACTGTTCAATTGATTTGTTTGCAAAAATTCAGTTTCAGTTTCAGTTTATTGATTTTGTCTAAAAAACTATATTTATATAAATGAATAATAATAAAAAATGGCAAGGAACCCCAAAAGAAGCCAAAGGCTTATTGATTTGGGTTACCTTAAATACATTACACAATACTAATAGATAATAACTGTCAGGCTGGACAAATAAACAAAGGATAAAGAACTAAACTATAAATTACTATTCAAATTCAGTTTTAAAAGCAAACGCGAAAGAAAACTTAAAAAAGCGAAAATAGCAAAAGGCGAACGAGATTAGCGGAAAATGTGAACAGTCGAAGGACTATGTAAAACAAGAACACAGTATACCTCTTTAAGATAATAAACTTGTTTTAAGCATAGACAAAAAAGAGGTAATACTTGGTGCTTTCTTAATTTCATCATTAACGTAGCCGAAACCAATTATTAGAATTGTGCAAAGTAAAAATGAAGAAGTACAGTATTAGTTTTGCTAATTGTTTTTAGCAACATAAAAATATTATATTAAAAAGGTAATCTGTTAAAACTTTTAAAAAAGTCACTAAACGTTTTCGATCAAACAATCATCTTCGGAGTGGTAAAAATATGCAAAAAACCACTGTTATGTTCTTAGTTAAGTTATTCCAGTTCCCATTGGGTATAAAGTTAGGTGGTAAGACTGGACTTGTTTGTTAAGCTCAGGATTGTAGCGTGAGATATAAAACGCTTCTTTTATTTTCCTCTTTGTCCAAGAGTGAGCTGACGACAAAATATCCCACGCGAACTTGTGATCGGAATATTTTTTGAGGTGTTTAGTTTACCTTTTTGATATTTTATTTTTATCGGCGAAATGTATATAAAAATATTAATTATACTTTATGACTGTTCAGATATCAATTTACAGTTACGCGAAGGCGTACTAGAGTTGTGCTAGAGTATCAACCGAGTAAATTATATATTTTTCGTTTATTTATTGAATGAAGCTCATCAGAGCTGGCTCACGATATAAACTCTTACTTGATGACAGGTGTTCATTTAACACTAAATGGAAAATTATACGACCAATCAGTTTTGTACGTGTTTATTGTGATAGCAGGTGTATAATTCTGAAGACTTCTTTACCATGAATCAAATTTAGTTCTGGGGCAGTTTAAGTGTAAAAATAACAGACACGATTTTAAAATCTTGTAATTTTGTCAGTGGGAACGTTTTACTGAACATAAAATTGGTATTTTTGAATAACTGCATGTAATAAAATTCCTAGCAGTGGTTATAAAAATAGTGCGCGCTGATTGGTTGAGAAATTTGTTTTCTCTGGCTATAATCACTGCGTGGGGATTAAAGTAATGACGGCTTTCAGTTTATGTTTAAAATGCATGAAGGAAAAAATGTTACGCGAAAGCATGAGGATGGGCGGGTCAATCGGAAACCCCCATCTAATTTCAAAAGTATTCAACCAATTGACATGAAACTTGATATGAATAAAAAGTGTCTAATTTGCTTCCAGTTAAGTGTAGTCATGTGGCACATTATTGGTATCAATGGCAACCGTAGCAGAAAAATGACATTTCCAAGTGTAAAAATGTTGCTCTTTAAAAATATTCGTCAATTGATAAATCGATAAAAAAATCTTTTTACTTGTAATTAGTACTGTTCAATTGTCCTTCAACAAACTCAAATCACGTGACTTTTTGTTAATTTCCATCAATAATGAGAAAGGAGGGGTGGTCAGGAAAATTGCCTACACCAAAATGTTGCAAACGCTTAAGTATTATAACATTCTATTTGGCAAAGTAGTCGCAAATGATCAACTGTCTAAGCTGGTAAGCAACAAAATCTATCCTGTTGCCATGGTAACCACTTTCAAAAATTCGATCCTTCGACCACCAATGTTACCCGAGGCATAGCCGAGGGAAACATGGTGGTCGAAGGTCCACAAAATATGATGTTTCCCGAGGAGATTAGTCAATCAATGTTTTATTATATAGCAAGTTTCAAAGGAAGCGAAAAGTGAAAATTCGCAACAAAAACGTTGCCAGATAAAACTTTTAATTTGTAATTAATACTCAACGTAGCTAACAGTAAAAATTGTACAATGATATCACTGTGAATGACTATACAATGGTATAACTGCAAATTTTAATAGATTGCGGATGAAATAATCTTCCGTTTTTGTAGCCATTTTTGTGAAAAATGAAAATAAAGAATGCTGAGATACAAAAGTCATGTGTCGCGTGATGTTACGTAACATTCACGACTTCCGGAATTATTAACCCCTGGTGGTTAATGCATTAATCCCTGCTCAAACAGTTGGATTTCTTGCCTTTCACGTGACGTATTTTTAACCAATCAGATTCTGAAACAAATGAACTTTGAAACTTGCTATAAAATAATATTATTTATCTCATACTTTGACTAATACAGCCAATCATATGGCTTAAAAGCCGGTCTATATTCCGCCATTACTTAGAAGCGACTTTCGAAATGGCGCCAAAACTGCGTGCACACGTCTCCAAACTTGCGCCAAAGTTGTCAATTTAAATTTATCCATGCAAAACCAGCCCTCAAACTTCGGTTTTATATTATCGTTCTCTATGCAGGGAAAAAACTAGTTATATTTTCAAGGGCATGGCATAAATTTGTTATGCATTGCTTTCTAATGTAATACGTGGAAATGCCACTTGTAACTTGTGTTATTTTCTATACACACTCGCCTAAAGTGCTCCTGTATAGTGAGAATATAAATGACGCGTGACATTTTACACGGAATCCCACTCGAAACGGTTACATAACTACTACCATGATAATAACTATGTTTGCCGTTTCACTGTTTAGTAGTTCCCCTATTTATACATGAACCTGTTTAGGTTAATTGGAATAATCCAAGGTTGTTATACCGTTTTTACTGTATTGTTAACAAGTGAGCGAGAACTCAATTCATCTTCACTTTCATCAATCGAAAACTCACTCGAATTCTGAATATTTTTAGTCGATTTTTTTATTCCTTTGATCATAGAACCAAGTCCATCAATTCCCACAAATGTTTGGTTTTTCATACCATCGTTAAGTGAGCTGTTCTTAGATAAGTCGCTTAAAACTGCACTTTGTTCTTGATTGTTATTAGGTCTATTTTGCTTCTCAAATTGAGGAATCAATGAAGAACCGCCTTTCAAATGGCTTTTAAATACAAGTTGCTCCGTTTCATTTTCAGGTAGAGCTGGGATCTCTCCCTCAAAACCTTGGCGTCCATTGGTAAAATTAAGCTTTGCAAAGTCATGGCTGTCCGTAGACTTTTCTACATCATCCTGTGTAAGTGTGGGGAAGTCTTGATCAATGCCTTCACTCTGAAGAGCAATTTCTTTTTTCCTCGACTCCGCCAAACGTTTTTCTTCTTCATCAAAGTCCGAGTCTGTGATAGGCAGCTCAACATAAGCACTAAACTCTTCCCTAGACTTGATTGGTCCGTCATACCGAGAAGTTTTATTATTTTGAGTTTCTAATTGAGGCTTGATATTTTGAGTTTCTTTTGCTTCACGATACTTTTCTTCCAAAACCACAAGTTTAGACTCCATTGATTTAACCAAATTAATGGCATCTGCTTTTAGCAACTTTGCGCAGCATCTGCCCGTACACTTTTTGGAGCAAGAATTTGATGGTGCTTTCAAACATTTGAGCGAGCATCCGCCAGCTATTCCTGAACTCTCACCCGAGGCCTCGCCTGAACCAAGTGAAAGTTCTGAAAAATTGTCTTCTGTTATCGATTCGTTGTAGTTGTCCCCGAGTAAATCTCTTAGATTAGCAATGTTTCCTTTCATTTTGGTAATCAGTTTTCCAAGCTGTTTAGCGGTTTGAGATTGTTGGCAACACTCCTCGTCACAATAAGTCGGACATGTTGGATCGAGCTGAGAACACTGAGTGGGGCAAAAGGAACTATCAACAGTCGTCATACCTTCAACATCATATGAAGGGACGTACTGAACGCTTGAAGCTGTATAGGAGGATGTAGCCGGATAGGAGGAAGAAGACGGATAGGGGTAAGATCCCGGATAGGAATACGGTGCCGGATAGGGATAAGATGCCGGATAGGGAGAAGATGCCGGATATGGGAAAGATGCCCCGTAGGGGGAAGAATAACTACTGCTCGAGGTGTGAGGTGAGGAATGCAACGTGGCAGTACAACAGCTCTGATGACAATATGACGGGCAGATATTGGAATATGTAGTACTACAGCTCATCGGACAGTACGATGACTGCATCACTTGGGGACTGTATGGTTTGTTGCAATACGCATGCGCCTGGTTGTGTTGGGTACGGCAGGCACCTGCGCAGAAAGAGGCCCGAGATGCTGTGAACAGAAAAGAATGATAACATTTTTTGAAAGATTACCTTTTAACAAGAAAAACAAATACATTTTAAGGTCTGAAACTTTGGTTTACATACCATATGCATTTTCTAGTTTTCCCCTGTAAATTGATACAGTGTAAATGTTTTTAGTTTTAAAAATATAATGAAATTCAACTATAAGAAAAAAAAATGGAATCCGTCGAGTAAAACTAGATTTCAGTTTAGAAAAATAACTAGCGGTAAGCTAGTTTGAGCTGCGTCGGTGTTTCTAAAGAAACAATTTGGTAATAAAAATGT
>JAOTRI020138150.1:0-10916 GCA_028564885.2 Zoanthus sanctaehelenae
TTTCTGCACTGTGTTTCCTTAAAACAGCACTGCTCTTAGCCAATCAGAATCGAGAAATTTTTTCATGTATATTATTAAGTATGTAATACGTTTGCAACGTTCCTGATTCACGTTGAATTACACAAATTGTAAAACTTGATAAAACAGTTGATGATAATAATAATGTTGATGATCATTTATTAAGTAAAAAGATTTTTATAGTTACTTTTGCGGGAGACGCATTTTAGCTTGAATTCCCGCTCTCCGGCATTTTACAGAAAAATCTGCCGCATTTTGAAAACATAATAGATTATAACAAAATAAAGATATGGCAAATAAAAGAATACTTGTTTTGGTAATAAATGTCTCTGATATTGTAGAATATTCTTGTACCTCCTGTATAAGGTTTAAAATATTTTTGTGGGCCGTATACGATATCATGAATTATTTTTTGTGCCATTCAGGCTTAAAAATGTTAAAAACTTGTAAAAATAACGTTTTCGGAGACACTCTCCTTCCTTACCTCTGATATTCGCTACCGTTTACCCTTGTATGGAACTGGAACAAGCAGCTATCTATCTACTGATTGGATGAATATTGACCAACGGACGTTATCGAAAGATAACCATTTTCGTTTCGATTGTCTAACAGAGCTGCTGGTTTATCCGAGTTGGTCAAAACACTTTCAGTTCTTGAGAGGATGACCTGGTGCAAAAACTTGGTCCCACCAGCAGTTTTCCAAAGGCCATCTACCATTACGAATTCGGTCAAGAGTGCTTTTAGTATGAAGTAGTCAGTTTGATAGAAGAAAAAAATTACAGTCATACGCAGCCTTGACAAAAACAGGTTTTGTGACAGTTTGGTGACTGTATCAAGTGACGATCTCACAGGGCGTTTGTACATGATGTATATATTTGTAAGTCATGATCAGAGTGTAGTAGTTTAAACGCCAAACCATTTTTTGTGATAAAACGGCACATTGAATATTATGACAAAGTACATTGTGTCGTGGTACAATAACTAAAGCTAAGGCAAGAGGAATAAGGTAATACCAAAAGAAGCATTAAAGAGATGACTTTCAATACATAGGAGCCTCCCTTAATAAATATGTTGACAGCTCAACCCCCTCCCCTACAATCTCCTTGCCTTGCCGCACCCCTGCCCTCTCCCGCATTTAATCTTTGGGAGTTGACAGCTATTAATAATGAATGTACCAAATACCATGTCATGTAGGATCTGAAAATATCGCCCAGCTACGGAATATTTGTGTAACACAACTAAGAAGTAGGTTCTAAATGAGTAAATTCTTGACTTTGGAATGCGTCTTTCATTGAAACGATAGTTAGCTCCCAGTAATGCTTTGCGTGCGGGGTTCCCACAGGAAGCCCAAACCGTCATATATGAAACAAGAGTAAAATAAAACAAATAGCTGAAAAACGACCTGAAATTAATTTCTCAGTGAACAAATGTATATGTAAGAACTCGGATTGATTCAGCAACTTTAAAGATCTTCAAACGTAAAAAGCTGTTTACTCCAGCTATTTACACCGTACACACAAGTCCGGATCCTATGCAAAACGGACTGTGTTGTGTATTGTGTGGCAAGGGCCTGCGTTGAATTGTAAGCAAAACACTGGCACTAGTCTCTACTCTTTATTATGAAATAAAGCTGATATAACGCGCTCTGTGATTGGCTGTGCAGCTTTATCTTGTTTTGACTCGTCTCTGGTTGTAGCTTATTTTATAAAAGAAATAAAAAAAACTTGCCCTGCTTGCTCTGTTCAGTTATAGAACCACTTGTGAATTGTAGGTTCATTCATGAAGCGCGAGAAAAGCTTGCCTGCTCAGCACTTCATTCGTGAACTTCAAATTCACGCGTGGTTCTATAACTGAACAGAGCGCGCAGGTTCGTTTTTTATTTCTATAATATCAACTTGCTGGGACCAATACCATACATAACTCACGCTATCCATGGACCGCGCAGCCGTGTTGGCTATAACCCCACCACTTTTTTGCCCAAAGGCATTTTAAAATTTCTGTTTAAGTATAGATCAACGCATTAAAAATTTTTAAAAACACAATCAGCTGGTCCCAATAGTGTCGTTTCTTCTTCAACCAAAAGGTGCTACACGAATACATTGAGAAACTAACATAAAGTATTTATCCTGCTCGCATTGCAAACCGCTGTCTTCCTGAATCACCCTCGATAAGAATTACAAAGAAAAATGGATCGTCTTAAGATTTTGTGTTACAATGCTTACTTTTTTCACGTTTTACCTCTGATTTACTGCAAATGAAGAAAAATGTCCACCCAAGTATTATAAACAAGTTATAATGTACATAAAATCCAGTTTTCCAGTTGTTGTATTTAGACGCAGCCAGGAAACACAGGAATATCGCCCCCAAAACGGACTTCCTACTAATATGGACTCAATAGAGTCTCGTAGCCTCACTACATTTGAAAACACTGTGCGGTCCCTCACTATGGTAAGGTAGAACTTTTATCAAGTTTGTAACTTAACTAAAAAATCTTACACGCAAAATTTTCAGACTGATTTGTTATAACCCTTTGAAACTAAACTTTAGTCAGCTGTATGTTAAGATGTCAAACTTGTAGGAGCAATACTTAAAATCCGTGTGGCAATATTTATAAGCTTCAAGTTGCTGTTTTTGGACAAATATCCAAGGCATTTAGTAAAATCTACGAAGGAGGTCTGTATTAGCATTCAAAAACTGTGTTTCGAGTTTCTTGTATGATGACTTGCATTAGTTCTGTATCAGTCATGAGTAAATATTCTCTTCGGATCTTTTATGTGTTTTTATATATATAGTCATCCCTATACCGTACTAGGCTTAAGTATTAAACTGCACGTAACATTGACAAATACAAGGTTTTCAATAATCAACTACTTCTTCTAGGTTGTAGCTTGATTGGTTTTAAATTAAGCTTTGATGATAATTTTAACTAACTTCAATATTGGCTGTTTAACTTCGGTAAGGATGAGTTTGATGGCGCAACACAGCCCTAATCAGTTCAGCTTCTAATGCCATTGACAAAGCCAGGCGACTATACACAACATTAATTATTGTCAGAGTAGATTGGTTTTTCGTAATGGAACTCAGACCTCTGTGGGTGCGTTTAATACTTGTTTTTACTGTCGTTACTTTACAAAATACATTTTTACTGGCCGCGACAAAAGGTAAGTAAACTCACTGGGTGAAAAGTATTCGTTGTTGACATTTTTGTTTTATGTTAAACAATGCCTTCTTGAAATAAAATTTAAAACTAAAAGTAAAATTTTTACGCTAAGATAGATGAAAATTGGGATTGCTGAACCATTCATTAAAAGAGATTATTATTTCATAAGAAAAAAAGTATAAATATTGAAATTTTACTTCATGAAATTGTATAAAAAGAAGCTACTTTATTTTGCACACCAAACGTCTTGCATACAGTCATTCTCAAACATACTCCCTTTTTTTATCTCGGGTATCTCTTTGTACATGTTACAAGTACATACTTTAACATAATTTTTTTCACTTGATATAAAGAAAGTGAAAAAAATTAAACAGTTGCAATAATTTGCTTTTTTCCTAAGGAGAACTTTTTTTAAAAGTTTTGAACAGTTGTAAAAAACGATTTAGAAACAGCAGAAAAGAAATGTAGAAATGGACACCTCATGTTATTCAAGGTGGTTAAGTGCGTGTGCTGTGTTCAAGGTGCCAAACTATCTAAACTTTTCCCAGTAAACACCAATTAAAGGTTTTTAGAATATCAAACAAATTGCTAGAGACAGAATGCAAAAAGTTATAACTACGTTATCTATCATGAAAATTTCGATTCAAACTAATACATTACTAAGTCTCACGAGACACTTTTAAAGAAATGTATTTTTTTTTAAAAAAAGAAAAAGTCACTATGAGTATGGTATATAAAATCTATGTAACCTTGTAAAACTTTAAAAACTGGCTGCTTTCGTTGTGTCAAGTCTTTGTAATTAGAGTAATTCTCATTCAAACAACTGAATTGCGGAGACTGGCCGGATATCAGCTTCCAAGTAATATTGTAAAATTGCGTATACTAAAATGTTACAGAACGATATAGAGGATATTTCACGGTAGTTTATCTCGTTCGCTATCACTCACTTCTATGAGAATATGAACTTCATACAACAATTATTCAAGCCAACGTGTAATTTCATTTTTATTACATAGATACGATTGAGTGCGGTGCCTGTTTCAAAAATAGAAAAACTAAACGAAGGAATTTCGTCAGCGACTGAAATCTTCACTAGTGAGGATTCAATGAAAAACCCGCAAGAACCTACATTTTTAAGAGTTGGCTAAACTGGTTCTTATATAAATGGTAGTTAACAAAATTTTAGGCTATTTAGGTTCCTAAAATGGGTTCTTATAAGCTTGGAGAAAAATATAATTTAAACACAGTTACAAACAAGTCCGGTCATCAGCGCTATAATTATAATGATGTCTACAGGTTGCTTAATATGCTTGTACATATCTTGCACCCCTTATTCTTTAAGAAAAAAAAACGTTTTTAAAGCAATGACAATCTGCTTTTATATTTCAAATATGATTCTTTCAATGCAGCTGTAATATACCAGGGTGACTCAGAAAATAAGAACCTGTTTTTAATTTCTTAGGCTAAATAGGTTCTTGCCTTCATAGGGGGTATAAATGACCTATTTTAGGCAAATAGGTTCTTCACCTTTTGTTAGCCTCAGTATGTTCTTAACATGTTCTTAAATTTTTGGCGATTAACCAGCCTCGTGTTTTTATGAAAAAGGTAAAATTAAGAACAATTATTTATGATGAAATAATTCATACAATGAACTAATTATTTTAATATCTGATGTACATAAATAACTACACAAAGCTAAACTATTACAAAAGTCAAATCCATTAATAAAATTCTGAATGGTACTGCCAGGCTTCTTGACCGCTAAAGTTTGCAGTTCTATTATAATGTCGCGTTTGGGAAAATTACTCAGAACTCCTTGCGTACACAGCTTTAATATAATAGAAAGGCTACGCACAATATTTTCGGACAAAGTGTTTTCAAGTTTTCTAAAAAATGCCGTCCAATGAACTTCTTGCTCAGATGGTGAAAATACACACACGTTTTAATGAACATGGTTATTATTTCGAGTCAACTCGCTTTTATATCCGTGTCAAATCACTACGAGATGTGTTGCTTGAGCTTTTTTACGACCTTAAAATAGGATTATTTTATAAAGTATTGAACAAAGGCTGGGAAGATTGTTGTGCTTTGCCTTAGGGCAATAAATAAATTAACGGTGAGCTATTTGTGCCGCACGTGTTTGTTGTTGAAGAGCTGCCAAATATCGGCCGCATAATTTGGGGAGTCCACATTCATAATTTCGCCGCTTTCTCGCGAGGTCAAATTTGAATTACCCTAGTAAACATTATGCTTCCTGCTAATATCTGTAATTTTTAATTCCATTTGTAAATGGCTATATTAACTCAGTCTATAAAATTTTGCAATATCTATATGAACTTCATGTTTCAAAGTTTACCGTCAAACGAAAGCTCAGTGCCGCGACATCAGTTTACACATTAACTGATTAAGTTTATTTTTTGTTTCTATTTCTTTGTTTTTTCTTTGTATATTGCTTTTTATAACCTAAATTTATGTAAGAAATATTTGTCATAGCTTAAATTTTTCATAAAATTAAAGTTCCATTGAAGAAAGAAACAAACAAAATAAATATATGGACTTAAATTAAAAAGATTTTCATTTTACGCAAATTAGAGAGAGTTGTCAACTTCCAGGAAATTAAAGGTGTGTTTCTTTGAGGAAAATCCTAATCCAAAAACGAATTTTTCGTTTCTTTGGTAAAATCAAAAAAAGGATTATGAATCCAATGAATCCGCTCGGGACGAGGACTCAATGGATTAATCTGAAACCGGGTTCTTAAGATTTATGGCTTTTGCGTTTCTTTGAGAAAGGATCCGAAAAAAATACATGTGGCAAGCGGTCTTCGCGCTAAAATCGTAGCCCAAATTTAGCTTTTGAAAAGTTCGTTTTTGAATTTCTCGTTTCTTTCACGGAAAAAGAATCCGTGATTAATCCCTTTTCGGATTCTTTGTTTCTTTAGCAAAATAGAATCCGCGTGATCTCACGCAATAATCCATTTTCGGATTTTGCCAAAGAAATGCACTCTAATTTTAAGATGCTTTCAACCACGAAAAAGGTCTCATACGTACCGTTTGCAAATTGACAGTTTTTACAGAACCGATTCATGAGGATTAATTTTATGATAGGAAAATAGTTCTTGATTATTTGTAAACTTCTAAATGACAATGACAGATATAGGAGATATTCTTGAACTTGTGTTTTTAGACACTGATATATGAATGATTGCTTGCATTTCTGAGGCTCCCATGCCAAGGTAATCTTTCTAATTCTGTAGCTCATTGGGTAGGCCGAGTAAACGCCTGTACGCGTCTAGTCATTTACCAAGTTGCAGTTTTCAGGTAGACAAACTTTGGTACCAGCTATTGTGCTTTAAAATTCGGTACAGTACAAAGTATGCACGTATAAATCAATGTATACAGAAAATTACCCCACATACGGTACATGTATTATTTATATTGTCTAAAATCGATAAAGATATTTTAAGAACATGTTTAAGAACATTTAAGGCTGATATACCGAAAATATTTAAGAACGTTCAGCCTCAGTCGAAAAAATCGACGTTCTTATAAAGACAAAACAAAACAGTGTATCTATGTAATGACGAGTAATATGTACAAAATGGTAGACACTCACTACGAACTCATAATGTACAATGATCAAGAACTTTCAGAGATGAAAAACTGAACAACTCCTGACTTTCTACCATTACAGCCTCAAGGCTTTATCTAAGTACATTGTATCTTGATTTTAATTGCTTTAAATTTAGAAAACTATGTATTAATAACTAGAACTATCAATGGGCCTCAAATTATTTAATTTTTAATTTGTAGTACGTGAGGACTAATTACAAAATATTCAAAACAAAATGTTGGCAGGGAATTTCTTTCGTGCATAAGAGGCACATACGACCCATTTGATTCAATATTTGATGAAATTAAAACACATCAAATAATAATAATAATAATAATAATAATAATAATAATAATAATAGTAATAATAATTTATTCTTTTAGTTTTATGTAAAGAATTGTCAGCTATTGGTAAAATTAGATTAAAAAATGAGAGAAGGTTTAGTTAATTGCTAGTAAGAGTAAAACTGTATTGGAAAAAAAACACTGCTTTCGAAAACAATTTGTTGTATTTCACCGTTTGAAAGAGTTAAACTTTAAGACGAGTTTGATCATAAATACGTGAATCATTTTCCGCAGTGTAATATTAAAACTAGAAAACAAACAAAATCCTCAAGTAAATTAGGCAATTAATTTCTAAACTTAAAAACATTAGAAAGATAAGGAGTAGAAAAACAAAGACAGATTATTCAGAATGGAACTGTGTTATTGTACATATGACACGAAATCAGTTTTACGATTTTCAAAAAGCGCATTAGAAAAAACATTGAATTGCCAAGTTTGAGAAGAATGTTTTTCTAATGCGCTTTTTGAAAATCGTCAAACTGATTTCGTGTCATATACTTAAATGAATTTGTTTTGTATTAAGCCTTATAACAAAACGTGAAAACAATTCCGAGAAAAGAAAACGTTTGTTCATTATTACTATAATGAGCTTGCGACAGGAAATAATTAAGCAGAAGAAATCTATTTCTGTTGGCAGACTAAAAATAATTAGTAATAGTATAATATTCTTCAAAAATGTTTCAAATATTCAACCGCGCTAACTATACATATAGATATATATGTAGATGTAGATGAGAATATAGATGTAGATAAAAGTGTTGTTGTAGTTGTAGATAAAGATTAAGAATAGATGTAGATGTAACTGTTGATTAGCAAAATAGTAGGCATAATTGCCAGGCTGAGACATCATGTACCTTTAAATACCCTCCTCCAAATCTATCGTTCATTAATATTTCTCTACACGTTTTATGATATACCAGCTTGGGGTCAGGCAGCTCAGAGTGATTTAAAAAAGATTCTCACATTGCAAAAGCGTGCACTCCGTCTGATTTTCTTTTCCAGCAAAAGATCACATTGCATCCCTCTTTTTATTTCTTCGAATATCCAACCTGAGTCAATAGCCCATGAGGCCGAAGGCCTCATGGGCAATTCGGACTCAGAGGCCATGAGGACGAGAGGAATAATTGTTTTAGTAAAATCCAACTAGTTGGTCAAAAAAATATCGAGGACAAAACATCTTCAGCTAGTTAAAGCTAGATTTTAATTTTATTTTTGCGTCAAAACATTGCAAATACGGCCAAGCGAACTCGCTAGACGAAACTTTGAAATCTTTTCCGTCTTTCTGCTTCACTACGGCAAAAAAAAAACTTTCAGGCTGTCATTTAGCTCTTCTTTCTTCATCTCTTCTATCGGCGTTTCAAACCTTGTTTGGCTTGAAAACTATTTTGTAAAAAACAGTTATTTTAGTTTGTCAAAAAGACGATAAAAATAGTAGTTGCAAAAGGAGTCAAATTTATGGTAGCATTTGTCAACAGTTCAAATTTATTTTGGGTATTCCTACCGTTAAATATCTTCATTCCATATTTAGTTGACTTCTTTGTAGATTTAGGTATAGATTTATGTAATAATGACCTCAAATACTCATCCGAAACTTCAGCAAAATGCGATTCAGCCGCCATTGTTTTGGTTTACTAGGCCGGCACTTTTCGCTACTAGTAAGCTATAACAAATAGCCTACTAGTAGCCCAACCAATCAGAACGTAGCATTGCATGATAATAGCCTACTAGTTGGATTTTACTAATTACTAAAACGGTATTTTAATTGCACGTGTATATATCGGCAAACGTACAAACAAAACAAAAAATCTAGGGTTAGCTACTGGAAGTGGGTAGTTTCTTTAACAATTATTCCATGCAAGAGCTAGCGCGCGTTAGATCGATATGAGGTGGTAAATAGCCAACGAGGTGCGTAGCGCCTCAAAGTGACGATCGCCAGTTCAAAAATAATTTTCAATTAAGCAAATGCGAAACAAAGCTTTTACTGAAATTTGTCAAAAGCTGAAATTAAATCGCAAATTAAAATTAACAAATACCTTTGTTTAGACTTCATCAGCATATCCTTTGGGAAGCTAGTTCAATGTTTTAATAAAACATAAGAAGAACTCAACCAGCATTTGAAACGTTTTCTTGCTCCGCCATCCCCGATTAAGAAATACCGAATAGCCATCTTAAAGATTTCTTGTCAGGAATCTGTATATATTTTAGTTCCAAAATGTTCGCACCATAAAAGAAACAAATTACAACAATTGAAAATCTGATATTCACTAAATCTGGCAATAGTTTCAATTCCATGTTTAAAAGATCCAACAGAAAAACTGTTTAAAAATATTCCACCAAACTGCTTCACAAGTAAACAAACCCAAACTCGGCAAACTAAAAAGGCGGGAAAGCTGCTGGGAGTGCGCCCAAAAGCCCGCCAAATTATATAACTTGATCGTGAGAGTATACTCTGATAAAGGACAACTTTAAAAAACTAGAATCACTGATTAGTTTTAAGAATTCATCTTTTTCTATAGTCGGAAAACCTTTGTATTTCGGCCATTTGCAAAAAATCGAAAATTAAGAGCTTGGTAAATTCTTGATAATGAACGGTCGGTGTGCGTTTTGTGTTCTCTGATTAAAATGGTCATGTGATCAATTTTGACAAATTGCACGCGCAAATTTAGTTCCAGTGAACGAAGGTTGCTTATTTTAAAAGACGTAAAGCCAATCGAAATTCTTTATTCAAATTCAATTATCACGTCTCTGAGGCCCTGATTACATGGAACGGGCTGGCCCGGTTGAGCGGACTAAGTTTTTCTTACGAGATCTCGGCTGTCGCATGAAATCTGTAAAAATTTGGCTCGCGATTATATGCAACACCGGGCTAAGGTTTAGTTTTCAGCCCGCTTAACCGGGCCAGCCGTCTCATATAACTGAGGGCCTGATAAACACTGTAACGGCCCAGATTTCCGCAGCCCTATTGATGTCTATTGTTTTCTCCCTAGTTCTTATGTGGATCACTACTTAAACACCGTTTAATATACACACTAACTACTATATACACCGTTTGATATGAAATTAAACTCAGTTTGAGACATAGGAAATAAGAACAATGCATGAGGCTCAGGCGATCGCTGAGTTAATGTGAAAATGTTTGTAGTTGAAACTTTGCTGAATCTTGTAATTTTAGTTCACCAATGTGAACAGTATAAACACAGAAGCACCGTTTCACATTTAATATATTTATACCATTGTCTCAAATGATATATACATACACTATATATTCATGTAATACTAAACATTCGTCAAACGGTCAGCGCTGTTTTTCAATTCAGTTTGTCTTGCTAGTTTTGATTATTTCAAACTGCTCACAGAATTAAGACCAAATTATTTCATTTGATTCAATGGTTACTGAGTATATTTTATCGTTTTCCTAACAAATAGATATTAATTTACAAAAAATGTAAACTCCTGTTCGTATTCTGATAATGATGAACGAGAAATCATAATATAGAAAGACTTGATGATCAACTAATTGGAAGAAAAAAATATTTTCTTTGAGATCATTTTGTGATGGAATGCTTTAATCTTTTCTTTATAGATCATTGTTTTCTCATAAGAGTTGTTTTACATCTCTTTAAGCTCTTACAATTGTAGATTTCTATGCACTCTTGCATTATCAAGATTCTTATTGCAATGCTTGAAACCTAATATGCCTTATGCTGTAGTTTATAGAAATATGACACAACTTCCCAAACACGAATTTATATAGGGACATACCAATTAGTATTTTATAAGCTATT
>JAOTRI020138161.1:0-10915 GCA_028564885.2 Zoanthus sanctaehelenae
ATTATGCAAAGCCCAGTTAGAAATGCATTGTAGATCGTGTTGCAGATGAGTGATATCGTCTTGGGAGCGAATGATATACTATTTTTAATGATATACTATTTTTAGCGCCTTGATTTTAGGTCCTAAACTGGATTTACTTACGCAGTATAGATTTTCCTTAAAACTTCTTTTATCTAATTCAAAATATGATATAGTTAAATTTTCGCACGCTTTATATACGAATGTCTTGAAAGTTCACGATTTTCTGCCTGAGCGGGCCATTTTTTGTGGGCGGGCGCAGATCTAGACGCTAACCAATAATATTTTTACGTGGACTGAATGTATTTAAAGTGCGTATATGATAAGAATTTTTTTTCAGCGCTTTCTGACATTAATACTTGAAAAAGACAAATTTAATATTTTAAGTTTTTAAAAAAACTTTGGGTTCCATATACGACACATGTTTGCAACTTGCACTCTTAAGCCATCAGTTTAGCTGGTATTTTAACATTTTTTTTATGCCGCGCTGCGGCCACGCAATCTTCCACTACGTTTTTTCGTTTTACTCTCCATCGCTGTTTTTCTTTTTTGTTTTCTTCAAGGAAAAGATGCAAACAATGTGACGTCAAAGTCGGAAGTCACGTGGTATTTGAGCTGCGCAGAAGGCGGACATTTTTTAGGCAAAAATCTGCATTTTCAACAAGTAATAGAAAGAGAAACTATTTCTGGGAGAAAAAAGCTTCAGTTTATAATATGAGTGTTTTACTAAAAAAATACGCCACTCGTAGATTTCATATAGAACTACATCCGGGATACGAGTAGCTTATTTTTCACATTCTCACTAGTAAAGATATCGTTGACGTCATGATTCCTTTGTTTTCCCGTCTTTTTTCGTTTACTTTTTGCTATTTTCGAAACACTTGTATCTATGTAATAAGAAGAAAATTACAAGTTGGCTGAACACGTGAGGTTTTTCTTCTCTTATATTTTTACAACTAAAAGATAAACTTCATTTACTCGGTTCGTGCCACCGTGTAATATCCTCTTTTTATTTTGGGGGATAAAAGCAAACTTGACATCTGCCGCTGCTGTTGCTACTAAAGATCGTTAATTGCAGTTTAACCGCATTGTAAGAAATCTTTTGCTCTTGAGGAGAGAGACACAATGTGCCCACACACAGGCAAATAACTGATGCAACTATTGTGTTCAACTAATCATTAGCACACATTGTTAGGTAGCAAAAAGACAGACAAAAAGGTTTGGCACAAAGCTCATGCAAACTTGTCGAGCGAACTATCTACGAATACAGTATCTAAGACCATATTGCGAATCAAAAATACTCAAAAACATTGGTTGGCCAAGCCCCTTCTATAAATCAAACATTCTACTAATTTATTCAATATTTCGACTGGCCTTTACCATATTTCATCAAGTTTTAACGAGACAGTTTCTGCCTGTTACAACTTCTCATAAGTAAAACAAATATATATTGAACAGAAATAACTACCATTTTAAGATAAAGACGATAAGTAAGAAGATAAATATAGTGGCAGATATATAAAAATCAATAATAATAACAACTTTTAAAATAATTGGATTGCTAGAAGTTATTATAGTATCTCAACCACATAGCAAAAGGAATATTTAAACTTTTTGTTCATATTTTAGGATGAAACTTTGGTTTACAAAACGATTCCTTGTAAGAAATCTTGAATAGTATTTTTTTTTCGGTTTTGAATTTGTATTAATTTTCCTCTACCGATTCGAGGAGCAGACAAAGAATCTTCAGAGATCTTTCTACCATTGGTTTTCATTACTGGCTCACCCACGCGTAATCAAACTGTATGTATAGATTTACATTCACGTATACTAGTTTTTTATAGCCGCGTAATGTCTCACGTATACAAAATAACAGAATAAAACACCAGGTGCATGCTATTGACCGTCTACTGTTAAAAGAAGTTTACGCATTTTTTATATAATCGAACTCTGATTCGTGTATAAACTATAGATTAATCTTTAAAATCCCACCTGTGCTTCGCGTTTGTACGTCAGCACTAAGAATTAAGAAACAATCAAGACATAAAAATTTGAAAAATCAGGTTATTACAAACTTAGAAAACGAAATACAAGGTAATGTAAAAGAATTAAAACAAAGCGCTTTCGTTATCTTTTACCTTTTTTACAATAAGCTGTTTTTAATAGGTATTTTAAAATATTTTAAAGCGAAAATTTCAATTTAAAGAAACTCGGTGGCGGAAATTAAAAATATCAAAACCTTTAATTAACTTCATTCAAAACAAGTTTAGGGTTAGAAAAAGCAGCTCGCTCATTCACAACTTGAACTGTTATTGAAAAATCAAAATCTGCAAAATCAAAACCAAAATGGAAAATCTGATAACGAATTCAGCCAGTTTTAATAAATTTGTCCATTAAAATTTGTAAACACCTGTTATCCGTTGTTTTTCTGCAATTTTGTCGTTGATCAAAAAACTAAAAAGTGTTGTCGCATTAAATGTTAACTTTGAATAAATTATACTCAGCAAACGATATCTATTCAATTTCTACTCTTTTCGCCAAAGTTGCAGGTGCAAAATCTATAATGAATCACAAAGAACAAAAATTGAAAACTATTGATCCGAGTTTTATATATAAACAGAATGATTTAGAATCACTTCGAAATATATCATTTGCTTATATGAGAGGCACAGAGTGAACGAGGACAATATGTTTCGTAAGAAAGATTCATCGAAGAAAATAAAAGCTGAAACTAAAAAATGTCATACGAAGGGCATTGGCAAAACGATCTTGCTGCCTGAAATAATAGAAAGCAAAGCTGTCTCCCCACAAAACCCGGAAGGAGAAAGATCAGAAATAATTGGGAACGCAAAAGATAGAAGTGTTGTGAGCGAAAACCAGTGGCAGTTTTCAAAGGGCTCTTCTTTCTCCAAATATAAATTGTCTCATAATGGTCAAACTTTTAGCAGTTGCCATAGAAAAGACAAAGTACAAACATCAAATACAAAATCTTTGACCTGCTTAAACACATCAGAATTAATTGTGAAAGGCAAAACAATGGAAATAGGGAGCCGTTTAAATCCTAAGACTTTAAAGTCAAACTCATCAGGGCTTTACAGCAAAAAAGTCTCGCTTTTGAAGGTTCCATGTCTACCAATCTCTTCAAAGTCTGACATAGATGAAAACTTTTCAGAGCGCGAAAGATCAATTAAACAAGTTCGCTCTTTTTTATGCTACAAAAAGGTGTCTACAGGTTCTTCAGCTGGCGTTTTTTCACTGTCATCTCGTCCACCGACAGTTTTGAGCGATCATTCGGACATATATACTTTCTAGTGGAAAAAAAAGTTTAGTATAACTGTACTACTATCCTGGGTTATTCGGAGTTGTTAAGCAAACTCAAAAGCAGCCACTGCTTCCCTATAAAGAAAACACGAAGTTTCTTTGAACTGTTCAATTCACAGCCCAAGAGTCCGTAACTGCAAGGTTGTAATCACAACATTGAAAATTTAATCCTGCATTAGCGCTAATCGGCTTTTGACCAACGGGGTTCCGTTGCCGTTAGCAATAGGGAACTTTAGCAACGAGGACGGGGACTTGAAAGACGACGGCTCCGAAAAATCATCTTTCTGATTTGCTCTTTGTTTACTTGTGCAGGACATTAGGGTTTTATTCCTTTGCTTTTCGCTTTATCAATAGGAAAACGATTAAATCTTTCTTCATGAAGCTAAGCAAATGCTGAGAAACTTTTTGCTTTTACGTCCACGTTGTCTCGACAACTCCAAAACAGGTGTTTCCACGTTCTAATTTTAGCGACAACCCCGTGCACGTGCTTTACTCGCTGCATTCCAATGTGCAGTTATTGTATTTTCTATTGTTTTCTGCCGTCGTCGTAGGAGTCGCCGTCCTCGTTGCTAAAGGTCCCTAATTCTCATCTGTGACGACGGTATCAAACTATTTCTTAAGATTTTTGGTTTTTATATTTTCAATTTGTCTATGTGATTTGACTAATATGAAAAAACTGTTTACAGACTTAATCTGCCATACATGTAGATTCAAACAAAAATAATTTTAATAGCATTCAGTTTTCTTTTGAGTCGATATTCACTTGAACTCGTAGCCATTATTTGGCTATCGTCCACACGCATCCGAGAATTCGCAAGCAAATTCAGATATTTTTGAATCCGATATCCAGAGTGAAAATTTTTGAATCCGATAACATTTAGATACGTGTGGACGGTCGAATCCGGTTGCTTTCTGATACAATGTCTATTAAATAAAATAGAGCGGCGCATGCTCCGTAACCAATATTCACAGAGTGAGTGAATCCGAATTCGTGTGGACGGGTAAATTCGATTTGAATACGCTGTGTTCACACAACGTTTTGCGGATTCAAAAATATCTGAATAGGTGTGGACAGGATCTTAGACACAATTTTAGGATTTTTACACAGTGTTTTATCGCGTTTTTCTTCGATCGAAAAGCTAAAGAAGCGCTGATAATAATTCAGTTGGTGGCGTAGTTTCTCGCTTTTTTTTCAAGGTCGAATTTGGGGTTTGGCCCTGTAAAAATATATTCTCTACGCAGGAAAACTTCTGGAAACTCCTTGAATTTTATTCTTGTTAGTCCTATATACACCGATATCTTTTTAAAACTTTAACTGGAGAAACGATACTTTGATTACACATGCGTTTTTATTCTAACGATATGTTTTGCTAGACTGAAGTTCATTCACTCCGACTGCGGACTACAGTCCAAAACATCGGTTTAAAACTTGAAAATTCATAACATTGTAGTCACGTGTCGTGATATCGTAAAATTGGTGAAAATATGGTATCCTCACTGGTAACCAAATTTTCCCAGGAGCAAACCTGATATTTTATCGCTATTTATTTAATATACAAAACACGAGGGATAGTTTCGTCACATTGCCAAACACGGAGAGTAGAGCTGAAAATACGACGCGCAAGGGAGTACACGCTTTTTTAAAAAAGAACCAGGAAATTATCGCGAGGCTCATTAATCTTAATTTTTGGTGATTTCAGCTTCAAATTGTTCTTAATTCTGTTCTTATTTTTAGGTGCTCTAAGTTGAAGAAAAACATAATTAAACTAGAAAAGTACTCGAAGAGCGCAGACCTCCGCCAAGCATATTTTTATATGTAAAATTATAAACCAATCACATTTCAGTAATTTGTAACGTCATTTCTCTCAGCCGCGGGAAAATTACAACGCGCCGGCAGCTTGCAGCTTGTCATTTATATTTTGAACAAGATACCGGACATTTTTTAATATTTGTATTTATTTTTTACTGTACTTTGTAGAGCTCCGAGTTTACAGTGGAGTATTTTAAACAATGAATTACATTTATCAGGTTCTCCACTATATGGCATGGTTTCGGTTTATGGAATGGCTGATTCTAGTTTATATAATAAACGCTGCGCTCACTCGTTCGATATCAATGTGAGCACTCGAAGATAAATTCCATATCTCCGCGCGACCATGTATTATTCTCTATTTAATCAAAATCTACCTTGCTTAGTAACAGTTCCGCCGGGTTTTCTGTTTTCCCCATTTCTAATTTTCCTTGAATCAAATGATTTCGAACAGTTGACATGTTGGTTCCTTGTTAGTCCGAGATTGTGTAAAGGTGGGCCGCTAGTGGGCCTAGATGAATTGGCCTTGTCTGAATGATCACCAGCGATTTCTGCTGGGCTGAAAGAGAGACTAGAATTTGAAAATGCCTTTTTATACATACTAGTTAAGGCTTCACTCAGTAATTCATTTTTTGATCAGTATCACGTTTCATTAAAATACAGAGGGCCGTGCGGACGTGCTCCAAATAAATGGCTGTGGAGGTTTTTTTTAAAAAACAACAATAGAGCAATGCAACCCGACAAAAATGCTTAATAAAATTATTAAACGTTAACGTTTGGATACTAAATGAACCAGCATAAATTCGTCATCATTTCATTTTTCTAATCAGTTTTAAACTTATTGTCTTTCACTTCATCCTAATCAGTTCAGTTCACCAATTTGTGAATGCATCGTCAAAATCCCTAACTGCTATTAATCTAACAAACTCACCTTTTGAGTCTGGTTACATACGGGACCTTAATATGCCAATAGGCCCTTTGCAGTTAGAGGTCACGTGACCACACCCACCCTAAATTAGTTATGACGAAATGAATAATGTAAACGATAAGGAGATACTCGGAAAAAAATCCGAGCCCCAGATGGGATTTGAACTCAAGACCCTCCTTAATATATGACAAAATGATGTTCAGAAATAGAAAGAGCAGGCATAGTTTCAAGTCTCGACGTTAAGTACTTCAAAACAGACAGCGAATATAAAATCAAACATTTTCTAAGGAAATGTATGTGAAAATGATACTGGAGAGCAAGCCTTGCTCTCCAATCATATAAATCCTTAGAAAATATCCTATTTTCTGCTGCTTGCCATTTTTTACATATTTGAAGTAAAGAGCTGAAACTTTTCGATTTTATTAATGTCCTCTTTCCATTTCTGGATGCCATTCTGTCATAGCTGATTGATTTAAGGTAGCTGTGGTCACGTGACCCCCAACTGCCAAGAGCATATGGTTGTCTGCAGAGAACTAACCTGCAGTGGATTAGTGCACATCCAGGGATTCACCTGATTAATACTATAGAAATCAGAGAGAGGAGCGGGCTCCGTTAGCCTCCTGGTTCGTAAAGTAATTCGTTTAGACTAAAGTGTTAGGCTATGATCCCTTTTGGTGCCCAGGCACAAATGGTGCCGTCCTCAGACAAGGAGTCCGTGTCTACCTCAGGGCCCAAATATAAGGTCTCGACCCTGTACTCGGGCACGATGCCCATGCCCAAATTCTGACGTGGGTACAAGAAAAACTAGTGTGTTCACATTAATCAGTGCCCAGCAAAAATCGTACTCGGGTACCTTGCGCTGGCACCAAGTGTGAATATAGCATTAATCAACATCACTGAGATCCAGGGATCGAATCAGGGACCTTAGGCTGACACTCAGAGCTCTTAGAAACTTCGCTAGTAACGGCGCCATATTTACTTTTGCTTGAAACCCTTCCCCCAATCTCAATAAAACGTTTTTAACTTCTTGCGACAATATGATAACTAGCGGGCAAATGACACTTTCAAGAAAGATTTGTATTGAATAAAAAGAAATTATGTAAGATGTTCAGCTCAATTAAACCGTTGGCAATAGTTATACAAAATTCACCCTTTTGACTGGACAAGAGAGCATTTAGGTCCAACATCCTTTGAGTTCACCATTTCGTTTATCAAACTTTCCTCGCTGCAGGAAAGCAGAACCTCTTCAAAGCCAAACGACTGGTTCCATAGAAGTGGATCATCTAAAGAGAACAGAAGTTTGCGCCATAAAATTTATGACTTGTGGGAGATATTTAACAATTAGACCTACGAGTCAATAATTTATGAGGCTGTAGGCCGAATATGGTATTCAAACTCGCAGTCCATGAGGCCGACAGGTCTAATTGTTTTAGTAAACCTACTAATCGGTCAAAATAGAATGTACATTGTGATATTGTAACCAAACGGGCCTCATTAATAACTATTTTGATGCGCCATCTTTTTCTCTACTAGAAGGCTATCACAAATAGACCTCTAGTAGAATAGCCAATCAGAATGCAGAATGTGTGTTATCACAAATAGACCTCTAATAGAATAGCCAATCAAAATGCAGGATGTGTGTTATCACAAATAGACCTCTAGTAGAATAGCCAATCAAAATGCAGAATGTGTGTTATCACAAATAGACCTCTAGTAGAATAGCCAATCAAAATGCAGGATGTGTGTTATCACAAATAGACCTCTAGTAGAATAGCCAATCAGAATGCAGAATGTGTGTTATCACAAATAGACCTCTAGTAGAAAAGCCAATCAGAATGCAGGATGTGTGTTAGACCGTTATTAGGGTAGGATAAACGAGTTTATAACTGCAAAGGTGTTCAGATTTGAATTAATTCAAGGCCGTGGCAAATCAGCCTTGGATAAAGTACGACGAAGAACAACTGAACAGTATGTTATAAGACCCGTAATATTTTACTTTGAGAAGCAATTGCAACTTACTGACGTGTCGGACGTTAGTCCTTTGTCGGAGTAAAACTAACGTCCGAAACGTCAGTAAGTTAATTTACATATTTATCACTAAATCACTAAATTGTTTCTTTAGAAACACCGAAGCCGCTCACACTAGTTTACCGTTAGTTAGTTTCCTCTTACTAAGGCAGCGTTTACGCGTAGACAGCTATATATTTATCCGGCTATACTTTTATCCGTTTTCGACCGTTTACACGTAAACGGTAATCGACATATTTTTTTTTAGGTTAGCTAAAGAGCATGCGCCTAGTCGCTGAGTCTGCGATCAGAGTGGCATCTGTGCGCCGTTTTTCTTCCTGGACATTAGCAGTGACGTAATTGTTTACAAAAATATTCGGCTTCAACCGTTTAACGTAAACTTATAGCCAGTGTTTTCAAAAATACTCACTTTGAGAAGTGTTTTCGAAAATAGCCGGTTAAATAGGCGTTTACGTGTAAACACTTGACCTAAACGGAAAATAAATGTACCTTTACAAAAATAGCCGGCTACGTGTAATCGCTGCTTAAGTTAAAAGCATGGGGCGAAAGAAATGAGCAGATGCTGAATGCATTATGCTAGATCAGCGGAGAATATTATTTTAACGGAGGAGCACTAAGAGTAATCTTAGGGTTATCGTAAGGGTTAAGGATGTACTTCTAAATGAGAAATCTAACAAACGGTGAACTAGTATGAGCTGCGTCAGTGTTTCTAAAGAAACAATTTAGTGATAAATATGTAAATTATACACCGTATAAAGAAAGAATACTTACTGACGTTTCGGACGTTAGTTCTTCGTCGTACTTCTGCTAACCTAATGCACCGCATTAGCGTTCAATATATACACCCGCCGAGAGGCACATGTGTTTACAAAATTCTGTTATACAAACCTTCAGGAACAATGCTATCAATAACACTATTCTCTGTAGTATTTTCAGCAGCACCTTAAAAGCAATTAAAAACAATGTTAAATGAATAGTCACTTCAGGGGCAGATCTAGGATTAGATTTTCAAAAGTCAGGTGCGGGCTAAGAAGCTGTATCTAAAGGCACGAACACGCGGTGCAACAGTGATATTTTTACTCGTCCTGTGTATTGACTCGCCTTTTGGGCTCGTCAAAATACTAGAAGACTCGCAAAAATCATGATACAGCCATACTACATACTAAACTGTCTAATAAGATATATTTATTTAATTAATTAATTAATTAATTTTATTTCATTCATTTATTTGCCTTCATATATATTTATTGTTACATGAATATATATAAATTTATATAGATGTTATAAGTATAATTAACATAGGCGATGAGTTCCTGGAAGCCAACAGGCTTTTATTGAACGGAACTCGTCATAATCTAGAAATTATAGTATAATGAGAACAACTTTGAACACGGTATGCGGGTCAGTTATTTTTTTAGCGAAAAAATCAAATCTAAAAGGTAATGGACAAAAACCAGTCGCTATATGTTTTAACCCTTAGTTACTGCAAATTAATAAGCAACATATGTTCACAGTAAAGAAACTACACCTGCAACTGGTCAAAATCGATCACATGGTTTCTCTTTATCTTTCCCTAACCAGGAAAACCGTGCGGTTATGGACATTAACCAGTTTGTTTCTTGATTTACGCTCACGTTATAATTTTACTTTAGCAGGCACATTCACCAATATTCCCGCCTTTAAAACTGGAAGATAAGATTGATTTTGTGTAATACTGATAATCAAAATAGTCCAATAATACTGTAAAAGCAATAGTTTAAATACCGATTTAATGGTTTAGGTAATTAAAGTTTGTTTCATAACAACAAACCTTTCATATCTGTAGGTTTGGGTGCGATTGTTCTTGAGTTGTTCACTGATGGTGTGGACGCAGCACGAGGAGCTTTGATTGGCTGTTGCCATCGGGGTGAATGAAAAGTGCGCCTCTCGCTGCTGTTGCTAACTTTTTCATAGGCTGAAGAATTGTCTAATTTTGAGCCACATTTTGTTGCAGATGATAGAAGAGAATCTCTGTTTACTTCTGTTAGTTGGTTAGATGTTTGTTGGGCTGACGAAGCAGTCACTGCACGAGTTTTCAACATTTCATTCTCATTACCTAAAAAAAAATTGTTAAAAACTGCAAGTCTAACAAACGAAATTTTCTCTGCAGCGTGCTTAAACCAAATGCAATTTTCAAACGATATCATTCATCCAAATTTAACTTTGTAATCCAAACTTTGTTCAGTGATATGGGTTAGAGAATCTGAGGTCAATAACCACAGGGTTGTTGTCAGTTGTCGGTTTCACCGGCAGAACGAAAACCGAAACAAATGTATAGAATAATTTCAAGTTGTAACTAGGCGCGTTTGTATGCCGCTATTTGCCTCAAGTTTTGGCATTAAGTTCCTCTCCCCCAACATTAAAATTTTCGATTTATAGCAGCACAATATATTCAACTCCCATCTAGTGGACACCCCGCTATTACGGACACCTCGATATTACGGACAAAAGAAAAATCGTCGGCTGAAATCATAAAGAATTATATGAAAACAGCTCTTTCTATAACAGACGCTCGCTATTACGGACATTAACGTACGGTCCCGAGCTCGTCCGCAATATCGAGAGTTGACTGTATAAGACACAAGAAATCTTGTAGTATTTCAAATTTGTTCTTAAATGCAAGGTTTAAGCAATAAACGATACTTTCTATGGGTTTACCGGCATAATAAACCACGCGGGATGTTGGGAGAACATGAGAAAAGATTGTAAATCCCGAGCCGAAGGCGAGGGGTTTACAAACTTTTCGAGTGTTCTCCCAACATCCCAAGTGG
>JAOTRI020138172.1:0-5000 GCA_028564885.2 Zoanthus sanctaehelenae
GGTTAATATGAGTTAATGACTGTCATTAACTCATATTAACCATGCTGAGAGTTTTGACTCTGTTGGACAAAAGATCACTTTTTATCCTGTATCAATGGTGGTAAGCCATAACTCCCGACCTCTTGTGTTCTATAAGGATACAAAACTAATTAATTTTATCGTGGAGCTTGCTTCTATACCGATGGGGACTTTTCCTCTATGTCAAATAATTCATGTTCCATTTTCAAACAACCTTTTTAAAGCAAATCCTTACATCAGTTCGTGAGATGCAAAAAGTAATTCGCCGTCTCCTTTCCCTACCAGGTTTTTTTAATCTTATTGATTGTACTTCATCTTTGCCATGCTTTTATACCTACACAACTGGTTTGCCTTCGCAAATGGCGTGCTCCCGTAGTTACTGAAGCTCAATCAATTAAAGAGTGTAAAACTTGGGCATTAGAAACTTGCCGAGGATTTACCACTAATGAAAACGCTTGGCTTAAAGAGAAAAACAGATCCCGTAGGTCGTGGATGTGTCATGCTGGATATTTGGGATTATTTCATGCACTTTACGAGTTGTCAGGTCACAAATGTGAATCTAACCATGTTGTTCATCTGAAAAGCACTTTAAAAACCATGCTAAAAACTACCAAACTGACTGCACAATTAATTCATGAAGTTAATAGAAAGGTTGTTTATTTAATCAAAACTACAGATACTGTAGCAACCAAACTCAACACTTCGACTATGGATATCAAAACTATAGGTAGAGTTTTCAAGGCCTGGAAAGTAAAACCTCCGCCTGGTTAGCACAGTTGGTAAGGCGCCAGTCTGCTGTGCGGGAAGTGTCGAGTTCGATTCCCGGCCGGATCACCACTCAGGGTCTTAAAATAATTGAGTGCTACCTTTGCTCTAACATCTGCAAATGGTTAGACTTTCCCGTCTTCTCGGATAAGGACGTTAAACCGTAGGCCCAGGAGTTAGATCCTTGTAAGGGACCTCGAGTCCTATTATCTCTACTCCTTGGAACCTCACTAAATGTTCTAAAAAATAAACTTGATCAGTTTTCCAATACAGCTGCTTGCGATCACGTTCTACTCATGGAGTTCATTTCTAAGTATTCAGCCGAAATAAATCGAGCATTTACAGCTTTGCTTCGCCTTTCTGAAATCCAAAATGTTTTGTCACAAATTTCACATTTGTCAGAGAAAGTTTTTATTGGTCTCGTAGATTTACCACGTTTTGTAACGGACAAACTAACCCATGGCATTCAAAAAGATCCAGATGTGAAAATCTCAATAGAAATTCTCGAAGAAGGCTTCTCTCTCCTTGCACTTCCTATGGTAGACTATGAATATCAGGATAATCGTTTGGAGATTAACATTCTCATGTCAATTCCTGAAATAACAACAAATGAATTCTCTGTGCACTATCGAGCACTTATCCCCAATTAAAATCAATATTTCTAATGTTTGTTATGCAGGCTTGGTAACTCAAAAAGATCTTGTTCTTATAACATGAAATAAAATACACAAATTAATTACAGCTGCTGCTTTGGATAAATGCTTTAAAGACGCTAATATGGTGCTCTGCCCTGCTAATGTTTTAGAAACAGTAACTAACATAGATTGGCTGGGTTTCCCTTAGAATGCAAAGCAGAAAGTGGTTTTCTCCGTATGCACATCCCAACAAAAAATTTTAACAATCTAAATCTTATGATTCACTTGGGTGGACGATATTTTCTTGCCACAACTCAAAGGATTTTGCAACTTACACGGGCCCTCTACAAATTCCACTCACAATTTATCACCTACCTTACAACGTCTCTTTTCATGGAATGAATACTGGGTTGACCAAATGTCCCAAACGGTTGGAAATTACAGTACCACTGTTTACAGCCCGAAATTTTCAATAAGTGCCCTGGGGAAAATATTTGGACCACAGTTTGTTGAACTTACACTAAGAATCCTTAAAAATACCGCCAGGTACTGTCTTGAATAAAACTGTCTTAAACGCAATCAACGAACTATACACAACTTTGGGTAAACAACTATCGCTCCAAATTCAAAAAGCTGACAGTGCCATCGACATCATTTCTGAAGTATCTGAAACCGCGTTAAATGATGTTCTCACCTATGTTGCTTTTGTTTTTTCTATGCTGAACATCAAGATCAACGCAGCACTATTACATCAACCGGTGCTCAAGACCAGTAAAAAGCCTAAATCCACCAAGCCTCGTCCTTCAGCCGTATCGACAGAAGAAATTGAATTAAAAACTCTTCCATAATGGCTGATTCCTGCTATGTCCTACAAGTTCCTTCTCTGCCGAAGTTTCTGCGAACACTTTTCGCTGAGTTGTCAACAAAATTTCTCTCAGTTATATAGTGGCTTCGTCCAGGCAATCACCAACTCTATTGGACACTTTTCATGTGGACACTGTACAGAATCGAAGAACACTATCGTAAGACAATTTGTTTAAACGCTTTTGTTGACAATAACACTTTAAACTTATTTTTAGATATATTAGAAAGTAATAGAATAATTTCTCGGGAAACTGATAATCTTGTTGGTCTTATTAGAGTCGCGGGTTATTTTCTTATAGATGATAAATTTCTTTATAATTCCATAATGCCATCTTTAGATCCTAAATACTTTCAGAAAAATACTTATGCTAAATACCATATTTTAGCGATTACCTATGAATGTTATAGACACAGTTATCTTGCTCTTCTTATAACCTTTGTTTATATTCACATACTAATTACTTATCAGATACCTACATCGACCTAATACACAGCACTAGCCTGAGAATGTTCTAGCAATTACTTCATAACAAATTTCGTGCACGTAAACAAAAGTGACTACCTACACAACCCATTATATCTTTAATATGTTTTGTTTAATACATATTTTCACTTTCTACATCCAAAGTATCAACACATATTTCACTGGGTATGGAGATCAGGTTACAACAATCACGAATTTCTAATTTTCCGCTATAAATATAACAAAATTTTGTTAACCATGTTTCTAAATACCCACATCTTCTTCAAGGCAAGACCTTCAAATGAGGCGTGAATACCCTTGTATAATTTATTCAGGTTTTAAGTTGTGTCAACGCAAGATGGCTACAGGTTACTTTACGAGCGACCCAAAGCCAAACGGCCGCGACAAAAAGAAAAGAAAATTTTAAACTGACTTAGCTGGTGACGGTCTCAAAGAGCAATCCGCCAGAAAGATGAACAAACAAATACAGTATAAGACTACATATAATTTGACAGGTTCTGATAATCCTAATAGAACGGGTTGGGAAAAAAAATCAACTTTATTTACATAATTTCCTTTACCAAAAAAAAGGATATTACCTTTTTCTTGTAGAACCATGGCCTGCATCGTAGTGTTACAAGCTAGCGGGAACGCCTAGTATCATGAAAACCTGAAGACACGAAGAAAATAGAAAACATTTCACCATCACAACTCAACGGCTATCTGAGCGAGTTCGTCCTTGCCGTTCGTAAAAAAGATAGCAACGAAGAATATGAGCCAAATTCTCTCCGTTCGATGTTTGCAAGCTTTGAAAGACACCTAAAAAGGCAAAATTATGGCATAGTATATTTATTTTTTTTCAAGGACAGAGAGTTTGAACGAGCAAGAAAGGCTCTACAATCAAAACAAAAAGACCTCAAGCAGAAAGGCAAAGGAAACAAACCAAACGCCTCTGTCGCTCTAAGCAAAGACGAAGTCAATGTTCTTTATGAGAAAGAACTTTTAGGAGTTTCAAGTGCTGAAGCTTTATTAAATACCGTTTGGTTTAACAACACCATTCATTTCGGACTCCGAGGTTGTAAGGAGCATAGAGATATGTGTTGGGGCGATGTGAAGCTACGTCAAACATCAACTGGTCTTGAATACCTCGAGTATTTTGAGAGACAGACTAAAACACGAACAGGAGATAACCCGAGAGATGTAAGAAAAGTTACACCGAAAATGTTTTCTATTCCTTCATGTACCAGAGATCCTGTAGCAGCTTATAAATTGTATGCTGAAAAAAGGCCAGTAGAAATGAACCGCGATGAGGCACCTTTTTATCTCGCAAAGAACATATGCAAAACCAAATCATCTAAACCATGGTTCAAATATTCTGCAATTGGCATAAACACTTTGAATTCATTAATGAAGGTAATGGCTGAGAAGGCTGGGCTTGGTCCTAATGTAAAAAATCATAGCGGCGGTAAAACCATGATGCAGACGCTGTGGTCAAACATTAACACTGTCAAACAGTCACTGTCAAACAGTCACTGTCAAACAGTCACTGTCAAACAGTCACTGTCAAACAGTCACTGTCAAACAGAATATGGTGGAGATTTAGATTCAGAAACTTTCTCAAAGTTTTTAAAGATTATGAAAAACGAGAAACACTCAAGAATATGTTTGAGTTTAGTTCAACCATTTCATACTTATATTGAAATACTATCAACTATTTGAAGATAAGAGATATTTCTTAAAAATAAAAGTACACATTCAAGATTATCTTGGTGAAGATACGGTGAATACCCCATCACCAGAAAAGAAATCTTACGATGAAGAAAAGAGAGAAGATTTAGCTTATCTTGTAGCGTCAGCTCACGCTAAAGATTTTCTTGGCAGAGAACTATCTTTGAAAGATGTTGAAAAGTTAACAGATAAAGATACCTTGAATTATTATGTTAGATATAAAACTGTCTTGGGAAAAAAAGGCTAGTCTTTTAACAGAATTAAGTATTTATGCATTTACATGTTTTATTCCATTACATGATCTTGAAAAACTAACGGATGATCTTAATAATGATCAAATAACCACGCGTGAATTAAGATTTATAATAGGTTACATAGCATTGAAAGGACGAAGATTTTTAGCTACTGCCAACGGATTTCTACAAGATGTTAAACACAACAAAGTGAATTAACTAGAAAATATCCTGGAAAATCACTGATACAAAATACTGAAAAACGCTTGAGTGACGATCGAGCGAAGTTTAGGC
>JAOTRI020138172.1:7500-10914 GCA_028564885.2 Zoanthus sanctaehelenae
CTCCGTGCACGTGTTCCGCTGGGTTCATTCCAATGTGCAGTTATTGTATTTACCTTTGTTCTTTGGCGTCGTCGCCGTTGCTAAGGGTCCCTATTATCCATAACATGACGCTATAGAAGCGTTCACTGGACTACCTTTTGCTGCAGGTCCCTCTTCTTCTCACAAACCAGCAAGGAGTTTGGGATGCTCATTTCATTTGGTCGACACAGATAGCCTAGTACTAAACAACCAGTAGCAGTCCCCTATCCTCTCAATGGGTCTGTATTTTCTCATTTCTTTTCCATCACTTCACTCCTCTCTTATCACGAATAATAGACCAAACATACCGCCGCGGGAGGCTCGGGTTTCGATTCCCGGCTGGACCACCACTCAGGGTCTTAAAATAATTGAGGAGAAAGTGTTACCTTTGCTCTAACATCTGCAAATGGTCAGACTTTACAAGGACGTTACACCGTAGGCCCTGGAGTAAGATCCTTGTAAGGGACCTCGAGTCCTATTATCTTTATTCCTTCGAACCTCACTAGGTCCCTAAATGTTGTACAGGATTCACACTGAGAATGAGAAGTGAAATTCCATAACTTTTCTCGGATAAGGACGTTACACCGTAGGCACTGGAGTAAGATCCTTTTAAGGGACCTCGAGTCCTATTATCTTTACTCCTTGGAACCTCACTAGGTCCCTAAATGTTGTATAGGATTCACACTGAGAATGAGAAGTGAAATTCCATGACTTTTCCATGACCAAATGCCACTTTCTATGACTCAGAAATACCAAGAAATCAAAAAATCCAAAAAACAGGCTCCGCGCACTTTAACTCAACTTTAAATGCCAATTTTATCTTCTGGGCCCAGTTCCTCAAAACCCGATTACTGTTAACCCAGGATCAATTTTTAAATCCATGTTTCTGTTTCCTACCTTGTATAGCTTGCTCTGGGCTGGAATTTCGGATTTAACAAGTTTCTTTATTTGTAGAACCTAGCTGAATTTTATAAGCATCACAAAGCTTTACCTTTGAAAAAAAGGGTCTCTTAATTTTTTCTTAACCTAGGATTAACTTAATCGGAGTTTTTGAGGAACTGAGCCCTGGACACTAAAAAACAGTGCAACGTTCTTGAATACTAAATTTGTTAATGTAATGCAATTTCATCATTTCATCTCAGCACACATGTGCTCAATTATATTAATATTCTATTTGCCAAGAACTATAGATCAAGGAAAAACAAAATTCCATGACTTTTCCATAACCTTTGCCATTTTTCCCACATTCCATCACTTTTCCAGGCCTGGAAAATGGATTTTCAAATTCCATGACTTTTCATGACCATGTAAGCCGTATTGTAAAAACAAGTAAAACAAATAACAAAACATTGCTGAGTGTGAAGTTTAAATAAATGGAGTGACAGAGTAAAACTGAGCAAGACAATTTTAAAGATGATTTTTATTTGGTCTTAACAAATTCACTACATTGTGGTAAATGTCGGCCAAATTTAAAATAGTAATTCTTTTTTTTTATTTCCTTAAATTTAGCTTTGTTTAGTTTTGAAACCAAAGCTGTAAATAAGCTTTGTGCTGAAAGCTTCGCTTTGAACCGCTTTTCAGACTTGGTCTGGTAGCCCAATGGTAAAACTGCTTTCAAAAATAACTTTTCTGCTATCGATTTGCTTTGAAAAATTTTGGAAAAGGGCTCTTTTACCAGAGAATTAATTGTTTATTTCATTTTTTTTTTAATATTTAATCTGGATATTATGAAAGTGTCTTCTCCAATGAAACTAATTTATTCTTAATGAAACCCGACACCGTGATAGAGAGGTAACGAAATAGATTCCAACTCAAAATGGGTTTTTGTGTAAACATCACAAAAATTTAACGGCACAAAGCCCATTAACGGCGATAAGGCCCCCATGCAGTTGCTTTTGGAGCCGCGGCACTACTAATGGCGGGAAAATCTGCTATGTTTGAAGTGTCGGGTGGGGCGGGAGCAACGCAGCTTTTCTGATCCCAAGGTGCATCGCGTACCACGAAACCGTGTGCCTGAGTATTCTGCTGCTTGCTGGGCGGGTTCATATAGTGATTGACTAGATCGTGATCTGCAATCTCATCACGCACATCTTGAAGCTACAAAAAATTGTAGTAATATAATAATAATAATAATAATAATAACAACAACAACAACAACAATAACAATAATAATAATAACAATAACTTATCCATTTTTTAATAAAGAAGTAGAGCCAAAAAATATAACTTGATACGATGGCAAAAATCAAATCCCACAAGCGTAACTCAGCAACTCCGGTTTCCTTAATAACTCAAAACTGCATCATTATCAGAAACCGGTGCAGCCAAACCACTATAACGTGAATCAAAGGCAAATCTGTGCAGGTGTCGAACACAAAAACAAAAAATTGGAGCTCATTCCTATTCCAGCACGAATGGGATTTTTTATAAATACCACCAAGCACTGCAGTTCATGGGATCAAGAATGTTGTTCATGATATGGCAATGTTTGTGAAGATACCAGGATGTTTATGATGATGTTTTCAAGACTTTAAAATAAAAAAATAAGACTTTTAGGAACCATTACGGCGATGACGAAAGAAGGGTGGCAATGACAATGAGGAACGGATGACGACTTTGAGGGTAGTTATAATTGAAAAGTGATGACGATGATGGGTGATAGTGAACAAAGGGTGATGACGATGAGGGTAATGGTGAATGAAGAGTGATAAAATACAAAAGGTGATGACAATGAAAATAAGATAAGACTGATGGTGAAGGATGATGAAGATAACAATGGGCACACAAAGAGTGATGACAATATCAGGCAGCACTCGATGACAATATCAGGTAGCAATTAAAACGAATTCAAGTAATGACAATTATGCTAATTTTAAAGATGTTTTAAACTCACAAACTCCTCTTCCATCAGCAGCAACTGTTCCTTGGCTTCCTCTACATCCTCCTGCAATCCGGTAACAACCACCATCTCACTGGTGTTGGGCCGAGGGAACCTGATATCCACGTGAAACTTGTCCATAAACATGCGAATATTTCGGCCTCTTCCCCCAATCAGACGACTGTGTACCCTGGGGTCAATATCCAACTCTTCACTCACTTGATCTTCCTAAAACATTTTACACACCGAGAGTAAACAAAATGGAAACCTATACACAAACAGATGTGTTTTTGTAGCCCCAGGAAAGCTCAGTTCTCCTTCCAAGAGAAACTGAAACAAATGAAGGGGAAGGCCCCTCACCTTGCCTTTAGGTATAACTATTGTTTAAAGGTAATGTAGGTAAGGCCTAACAAGGTATACGCAATATAAATATTAAATATTTTTATTTTTATCATCATTGCTATTATTATTATTATTATTATTATTATTATTATTATTATTATTATTATTATTATTAC
>JAOTRI020138183.1:0-10914 GCA_028564885.2 Zoanthus sanctaehelenae
ACTTTCATTAAATAAATATCCGCGTTTCTGAAGTAGCAAAATGTTCTTGTTTTTGTGCTAAATGCTCTCCAAAGTTGTAATAATAGTAATGTAGTTGATGTTCTTGGGCTTAAATATGATTTGGGCCTAAGTTGAAACACTGTCTTTTGTGTTTGATGTAATATATAAAACTGATCTGTCAAGGAAAAAATGAAATTTATCAAGCTATTAGACGAAGGTTGAGAATAAACTTTTAAATCAATATCGTTTTTCTTATAACTATAAGCTTTTCAATCAAGTTTTGTTTTTATTAATAAAATTACAAATACTCACTTTCCGCTGTATCTAATGGACAGGACGTATGAAGCAACCTAAAAACAAAAACAAGAAACAAGGATGTCATAAATCGCGCGCCAAGATTAAAACACCGAAAATCAGGTAAAACAGTTTTGATAAAATTAACTAAACTAAACCTTTTTCGAATTATTTAGTCCATCCTCTGACGATGAAATTAGTTTGAAAACGTTTAGTTAATTCTAAGAAAACAATTTTTACCTGATTCTCAATAAAGGTAAAGCATCACGAGATTAGCGCGTGCAAACTGAACACGAAATACCTAAAAATATTCAGCTGATGAGGGAAACCTTTTCCCCCACAAGGCTTTTTCACCAAGCAGGGCCCGAGGTGTTATTTATATTATTTTATAAATAAATCTATCCATGCATGACAAAAAAAGTTTAAGTTTTGAAACCAGGTTGAGGACCCTAAAATGTTACCTATGGTCTACACTATTGTAAAGAGAGCACGCAAGCGTCTTTATGCATTACGAGTCTTAAGGCAATCAGGCCTCCCACCAGCTGATCTCATTCAGGTTTAGTGTAGCCTTGTGCGGCCCACTTTAAAATTTGCATCACTGGTGTGGGCCGCGTTACCCCCTGTCTGGTTCAGTTGGTGGAAGGCGTGCAGAAGTCTGCACTAAGAAACATATTTCCAGATTGCTCTTATGAGTCGGAACTCGTGAGCTGTGGGCTGCCTACGTTGTGGAGGCTTGCAGGCGTTTCATATCTAACATCAAGGAGTTCGGTTTTCTCGCAAACCTGCTGCCACAGCCCACGAATGTCGCTTATGGGTACAGGTTAAGGTCGGGTTTTTTCCGCCCTGAATACCGCATTGTCAGAACGGACCGCCTTAGTAATTTCGTTACTCACATGTACAGTTATAATAGGGATTAATTGTTTTTGTCTTCAGTGTCGGTAGATTTGACCTCCCTTGAAATTTAGTGTTAACACTATCCAAGGGTTAAATAAACTGATCATCATCACTAATCATTATCATCATCACTTTTGTACGAGTGTTAAAAGTTAAATCCTTATACAAGCCAGTGGCCCATGGGGCCGGCGCTTATCTCCGGTTTCTGTAGTGTTAAGCGGATGAGAGTGTTTGACTCCCCCTGGATGGGACACTAATCCATCGTAGGTTAGCTCCCAGCAGACGCTGGTACTGATTTACCTACCCCGGAAGGATGGAAAGCTGAGTTGGCTTTGTTGATTTTGGCGCAGCATGTTGGAAAATACTAAAACAATTAGACCTCTTGGCCTTATGGAATACGAGCCTGTTCGGCCTCATGGGCTATTGCCTCGTAGTCCATGCGGCCTCGAGATCTAATTGTTAAATAGCACTACTCTTGACCAATCAGAATTAAAGAGTTCAGTATTTAACCCTTTCATTCCCAATCAGTTATCGACGCTCAACTTCTCCTAACATAATAAATACAAAATAAAACATTTGGTAATGAGAAAATGTATGAGCTCAAGTTAGGAGAACTTATTAATTGAACTGGAACTGAAAGGGTTAAATGAGAAATAGGTATATGCAGTGCTCCAAGCTTAGGTGTTTTGTAGGTCACCATATGGAGAACGGTTTTCGTTTTTAATCTTTTCGTAAGTTTCGAATTCATCTAAAAACAACCTCTATAAGGCAAAAAGGAGGTCGGTAAATTGGCGTCCATTCTGACAGTTTGCGTCACCCATTATTTAATCTACTCACCGTTGCGACCATTCTGACAGTTTGGGTTACCCATTATTCAATCTACTTCACCATGGCGACCATTCTAACAGTTTGGGTCACCCATTATCTAATTTACTCACCATGGCGACTATTCTGATAGTTTGGGTCACCCATTATTTAATCTACTCACCATGGCGACCAAAACGGTTGCAGCTTTAAGCGCTGATATCTTGAAAACGTGGTTTTGTACTTTCATTGTCTGTAATGGAATGGTTGACATGCTGAAAGTTTGTTTTCTTTCCCACAGTCATACACGAAAGTCTGTCATGGATTTTGTAAATGCAAAAGAAAATTCTATTTATCTATGGAATCTAGCTCACTTAGTCTCCGTGTTAGCTGACAATATCATTTTCTCTTGTGGAGATCTTCTTCCTCTGCTATCGTCAGTCACCTCACGTGATTATACCCAGGATGTTATTGAACCATGTGGTGGGATGACATTAGAAACCAGTTTTTCATTTTTAAACCGTCTGATGTCGCTTGTGGATGTGATCGTCTTTACAAGTTCCTTGGCGTTTAGTGGTGTGGAATCAAATAGAAACATGAGCGCTGGGGGTTTCTTGAGACAGTGTTTGAGATTAGGTAAGTTTTGTTATCTATATTTAAATTCATCTTTATAGCTATAGTACCCAATATAGTGGCTTCAAATTAGGTACTAGCACGTTTGTACAATCTATATTTGAGTTCATCTTTATAGCCATACTACCCAATATAGTGGCCTCAAGTTACGTACTAGCACGATTGTACTATCTATACTTGAGTTCATCTTTATATCCATAATGCCCAATATAGTCTCTTCTAGTTAGGTACTAGCACGTTTTACTATCTGTACTCGAGTTTATCTTTATAACCAAAGTACTAATATGGTGGCTTCAAGTTAGGTACTAGCATGTTGGTACTATCTGTACTCAAGTTTATCTATAACGAAAGTACCCAATATGGTGGCTTCAAGTTAGGTACTAGCACGTTTGTGCTATCTATACTTGAGTTCATCTTTATAGCTATAGTAACGACTGTTATGGTTTCAAATCAGGTTGACCTAGTGGTCTCAGTTGTGCCTCCCGCCTCTATGACCTGGGAGCGATTTATTGGCATGTGGGCTAAGATTTGTCGATCTTAATCTCACTCCAAGGGGTTTTTTTCTGGATACTCCGGTTTTCTTCCCTCAGCAAGTTCGGCTTTCATGCCAAGATCTGAGCCGTTGAGCAATTAAACATTACAGTTGCCTCTGGCTTGGTAGAATGGGTAGCAACTTCCTTTGCAATTGATGTTAAATAAAGTATTTTTATTATTATTATTATTATTATTATTATTATTATTATTATTATTATTGTTGTTATTAATAATATTGTTATTATTACTACTATTATTATTATTACTGGTACGTTTGTACTATCTATATCGGAGATCCTTTTTACATTCATAGTGCCCAATGTAGTGGCTTCAAGTTAGCAACTAGCACGTTAGTACTACCTATACTGATAGTTTTTTTGTTCTTTTGAAAAAGGAAACATATCACTGTTTCGCTAAGCCTCCCCCAATTTCAAACTGTCATTTTTTTGGTATCACTAGTAACCTTTAAATGTTATCCTTTTTGCAGTTTTCTGTTGCTCAGCTCGCAATAGGCTGGTGTGTAGGCAGAGAAACAAGCCAGTTCTTCCAATTCTGAAGGGTGGTAAAGTGACAAGGAAAACATTGAGAGAGACCCGCAATGCAATAAAGGCACTTATCGCATCAACTGAGCCACCTAGCGAACAGGTATACGTTGTCATTTGAAAGACTCGAACTTGCTTCGAGAATTCTATCGTGGATACAGTCAAAGGCTTGAAATGAATTGTTCTAATATTACGGCCACTGCCATCTATTTCCTTTGCCCAAAAATGAATGTGAAATGTAGGTTTTGATCATTGAAAAGTGAGGGAAAAGTCACGGATTTATTTTTCTGGCCTATGTGTGTGAACGCTGGTATTTCTACTGAAGGATTGACTTTATAATTAATGTTTTGGACCAAGTCCGTCGTCGGAGTGAATGGAAGTGAATGGAAGCTCTCTCCAACGACTGAAACTTTTGTGAAATATGTTTTCCGGTGCGAGAAATGATTAACAGAACCAGGCATAGCACGACCTTAACGCACTTGCCTTGACTTTCTATCAGGGTTTTAAAGATACAAGATGATAAATACCAATCAAACACAGTTTCACCCATCCCTTTCTATAATAATGCTTCCGCACTCACAGTTTGAACATAAAACTGGTGTCAGTGTTGTCAGGGTTCTCAGTAGAAGCCGGCAACCGGCCAATTCCGTGCCTGTCAAGACGAAAGTAACCGCCTGTGCTGACAATGAAATTTGCCTTCGTGTGCCAAATTATTTTAACTAAGTATAAACGGGTATTCATGAAGTAAGCTTCTGCAGTTATAACTACGAGGACGATATAACTAATTTCATGGGTTACATACATTTCTTGTCAATGTAAAGTTCATTTTATGCTCGTGTTTGAGTCTTTTTTGCTAAGTTAATCTGATTACTTAAATACAAAAGCCGGGGCCCCCAAATAGTAGAAAACGTATCTCTGCAAACATGGAGTTTCAAAATTTTCTGACTAATAAAAGTGTTTGCAAAACAACCTTCTAAGAATATAAAACAGATAAACGAAATATTTTTGGTGTGATATAATTGAGATTTTAATTAGACTACATTGCTCCTAGCCTCTACAGGCTTCAGAAATTTTTGGAAAACAGTTTTCGGTTCCGTATATCAGATTCAAGGGAAACTGCCGTAAACCGTTTTTCAGCCTTTTAAATTTTGAGCATGAGAGCTTTACAAAAAACTAGGGATGAACTCTTATAATAAATACAGTTTTAATAAGCAAACATTACGTATTTTTGAAAATTGCATTTCTTACAAATTGTTTAATTTAAAGTAAGAAAAAACTCGATAAAGAGAAATATCTTGACCTGCTTCTGGATTGATACAAAAATGTCTGCGAAGACGCTATATTGCTTCCTATTGGTTCTGTCTCTCAACTGCTTCGAGTATTTTGGAATTGCATTATCACCTTTTGCAGGTGTAGAATGCAGGGGTTTTTTTCACTTTGTTCTCTCAGTTTTAAAACCCAAGTCTTTTAAGTAAACGTGTCTTTTTTCATATTGTAGCTAAATTGACCTGCATGGCAGAGAGACGAAACAGATGGGAAACAATGAGGTCAGGCATTATTTGCCATTAAATTTATGGAGTACTGCTTGATCTCATTTATCGTTGTAAATGATGTAAGTCGCTGGCGCATCGTTTGAGCAACTAACGAACTGGAGTGTTACGTCGACGAAATACTGACGCTGAGTCACTTTGGCATAGTGGTCACCAGTCCTGCCTCCGACCTCTACGTCCCGGGTTCGATTCCTGGGCTCGGCATGTGGGCTGAGATTTGTCGATCTCAATCTGACTTCGAGGGTTTTTCTCCAGGTACTCCGGTTTTTCTCCCTCTGCAAAGTCAACTTTCACGCCAAGATCTGAGCCGTCGAGAGATTTAACATTAGCCTCTGGCAAGGAAGAATGGGCAACTACTTCCTTCGCAATTGATGTTAAATAAAGTATTTATTATTCTTATTATTATTCTTATTATCATTCTTCTTCTTATTATTTGTCAGCGAACGGTTACGTGATGAAAATTGATAGTTTCTACAAAAACGTATTTTTTAAAACTAATATTATAAATTTTAGAAATCCATTTACCAATTCCTAATTTTAGAACTCCATTTACCAATTCCTAATTTCTTTCATTTACACACTACATGTAATTTCTTGATCTCATTTTGACAATGGCATGCGACACAACAAATAACTTCAATAATTTTATGATTGACTGTATGTATATTTACAAGTTTTGGCTCAAATGTATGAAAAGCGAAAATCGTCAAACGAAGTTAAAAAAACTGATGCAAATTTTAATACAATTTAGAAAACCATTTAGGTTAGAAAGAAAACGTGACTTATAATTGAACCCGAGCCAGTTGAAACCCCCGACTTAAATATAGAATATTTGTTTAAAGGAATAATCTAAAGATGAATAACAACTCACCTCAAGAAGATGTAGACGAACTTTTGAAACATTAGTGTTGTTTATTGAAGCAATTTCATCTGTGGCTCTGTGGATATCTATCAAGAAAAAGAACCATTAATGTATTCGAACAGGGAAAACACAATCTATATACTGATACGCTATGAATGCATCATGAATGGGACATTAATAACTAGTATGGATTGGGTGATTTGGTTTCACCATCGCCTGATTGTTAATTGATTTAAGTCCAAAAAAAGGGTTTTTATGACAAAAAAATATTGTTACTACTAATATTATTTACTTATGTTCGCTTACACTTACAGTACAGGTAGTACAACAGTCCATTTTCGCTTACTCTGAGTAACCCGCGCCTTCACTGTTTATACCTACTGGTATCATGAACTTGAAACTGTACTATTGTTAGTAGCAAGAAGTCTAGTATTGAACATACCATACAGACCACCATCAAGCAATATCATTGATAATATTGTTATTATTATTATTATTTTTATTATAACATCATGTTCTGGCTGTTGTCATTGCCGTCATTTCTTCTGTTAGGCGCGTCATAACAAATGACCAGGGACTAACAAGATCATCTTTTCATCGCATTTCCAACACTTTCTTCAATAACCTTGCAGTTCCCAACAGTGCAGTTTTTTGCATTACTCCTTCTGGGACATGTTCATACCACTTTTTCGTATGCTCTAACCCATTCTTTTTACAAAAATCCCAACGGACTTTCTTTGTACATGGTCGTGTCGTCTTTTATACTCTTTCTGAGCTAATTTCTCACATTCACTTACTAAGTGTTGCACGGTTTCACATTTTTTCCACATAATCTACACAGGGGACTTTCATTGGTTATATCGATGTGATACTTTACAGTACATAGTTTGTCTTGATGGCTTGTTCCTATACTGCACATAGCAAAGCTTCAGTCTCAATCTTTAGATCACATTTGGATAACCATTGCCAAGTTTTATCCTTATCGACATTCTCTGGCAATTTCCTGACAAACTGACCTTACATTTTCTTTTCAATCCAGTTTTGCTTACGTTCATCATTTTATCTGCTTCATCCGGCATTATCATAGATAATATTGTTATTACAATTATTTATTATCATTATTATTATTATTATTATTATTATTATTATTATTATTATCATCATCATCATCATTATTTATTATTTACCACGTGCGATTAGTGTTTTTGCTATTAATATAGAAGTCATTTTCTTTTCAGTCAGTGCTATTTAACTTGTAGGTTTTGAAGGAATATGAAAACAACAATAAGGTCAAGCTATAAGATATCCTACTGTAGAAACAAGGTATGAAGAAACTCTGACAAAGAACTAATATTTAAGAAACGTAATATTTTATTCAGCTTCTTTACAACAGTATATAGTAGTCAGTTGCAAAAGCGAGATAACAATTGTAAAACGGCATAATGAAGAACGAAAAAGAGGTTTCCATTATTACTAATGTTAGCAAAACGATCTCTGGTAGTGAACTACTGTAAACTCTATACTTACTGTTATTATTATAACACAAGTCCAATGGTATAGACAGCTTTTACACAATCCCAGAAGACACAAAGACAATAGACATATCTAGCGCGTTAGTTCCGAAACAAAAGAAATCACCGAATTTCATTTGCTGAGACCACACCAATACGGCTACAATGATATCAGGTGAAAATGCTATATAGAGCAAACTAGTCGACACTAGCATATTATTAAGGTTAGCTCTAATTGACACATACCAGCAGCACTACTGTTAGCCACCAGATCTCTGACTCCATAATTTTCGTACAGTTTGCAGATGAGTTTAGCTGGCTGAGCAACAAGTGACACTATAGATGGTTCAGCTATTCCATATTTTTGAAGTACATATTCTGTTGCTACACCGCGAGATAACTTTAAAAAGGACGAGTAGGAAGAATTTGCTTTTTCAGATTCCTGCAATACAGACAACACGTAAGGTTATCCCTTCAGCGATATGTCAAATATATTTCTCTCGTGCTTCAAGGTGTAACCCATCTTAATCCTAAATAGCTTTCTGCTAATTGATCATTTTATCATTCCATTGATCCCTATATAAGTCATTTTGATCTCTTATTCTTCCAATTGAAGGTAAATAAGTCCTTCTTACTGATCCTTAAGTAAGTCTTTCCAATGATCCCTAAATAAGTCTTTCCATTGATTCCTAAATAAGTCTACTCATTGATCCCTAAATAACTCTTCCCATTGACCGTATACAAGTCTTTCCATTGATCCCAAGACAAATATTTTCTTTAAATCCGAAATAGTTATTTTATTTGACCCCTAAATAAGTTGTTCCTTTGATCCCTAGGTAACTATTCTCGCTATGTAAATAAATTGGCTACTACTAATAATCCTGACATAGTTGAATTTGCTTTAGGTAAAACATTTTAATGTCTAAAAAAACAACATTTCAAAGTTACAAAATTCTCATCACGTAAGGTCGAAGATTAGTAGAGAGACCTTGATACTATATAGCCATTATTTACGTTGATTGGATGTATTTCTGTTTTGAGCTGTCGAGGACATGTTAATAGCACAACCTCTCTCAAACAATATGTTTTTTCTGATTACCAGCCAATCGGAAATTCTAAACAAGCCTCCAGAGATTTAATAAAAACGATTTTAGTAATTTATAGATCTTCAGGAAAAGAAATAAAAAAATTAAAAATAAAAAAAAAAATCTTTAGTTAAGTGTGTGTTTACCCTAGAAAGGTACTCACCACTTCAGATGCACAGTTTGTTTTCCATTCATTAGCGAGATTCACGCAGGTTTCGAGCACTGTAATCTTTTCTTCACCTGTGATTAATTACTTAATAGTTAATACAATCGTGGCCAAAATCATTACCAACACAAAAATACCATCCATTACCAATACATGAAAGTGACTAGCTCTTAACAATGAAGAGGGTCCAAGTTCAACAACGTGTAGGACGTTTGAGAGAATCGTTTTTGTCTACTTTTCCTTGTAGTGATCTTTTTTTATAATCTGTAATTCAAATCTATATAGCTACACGGAGCAGAGGAGGGCTAAAGCAGACACTAAGTCGAGACAATTTTAACAGCCGATGATCCATTAAAATAAAACAGTGTTTGATTATTTGGATATGTTTTTGAAAACCGTAAATGCACTGAACTAAAACCACTTTGAAACCACCTATACTACAAGACAAATTATTGCTAAAGCTGGGACAATACTTAGTACTTGACTGTGATCCTAATTGCAATACAAACGGCAATCTTATTCATGTTTGTAACTACAATCCTATCTGCGATCGTAACCGCGGTCCTACTCCCGATCCTAAAGGTAATTCTAACAGTGATCCTTACAGCATATATAAATGCAGTCCTAACTACAACTTCAAATGGGTTCCTAACTATGGCCTTACCAGAGATCACAAATTGGATCTTAACTACGATCGAACCTGAGATCAATCAAAACTATCGTCCAACCAGAGATCCCAAATGGGATGCTAACTATGGTCCAACCTGAGATACCAAATGGGAACCTAACTAAGGTCCAACCTGAGATACCAAATGGGAACCTAACTATGGTCCAATCGAGATACCAAATGGGAACCTAACTAAGGTCCAACCTGAGATACCAAATGGGAACCTAACTATGGTCCAACCTGAGATACCAAATGGGAACCTAACTAAGGTCCAACCTGAGATCCCAATTGGGATCCTATCTATGGTCCGACCTGAGATCCCAAATGGGATAATAACTATGGTCAGACCTAAGACCCCAAATGCGACCCTAAATATGGTCCAGCATGAGATTTCAATTGAGATCTTACATGCAATACTTACTGCAGTACAATCTGTGATGCAAACTGTGATCAATTCGCAAATTGGAAAAACATTTCTAATTACGATCCTAACTGCAGTCCAACCAAATAAAGTCCTAAGTGCGTTACCAACTAATCACAATCCTAACTGAAATCCTATCCGTATAGATACTTACGTTCATAAATGCAGTCCAGCCTGCGATTCTAACTGCGATGGTAACTGCATTTCTAATGTTATCAAAGGTGCAGCCTGCCATCACTATATTTGCAATACTAACTGCACATTGCAACTGTGAAGCTAACTACAACCCTAACTGAAGTCCTAACTGTAAAACTAACTGCGACCGTAAGTTTACAAAACGGAGTATTTCTAATTCTTAGTGTAGGATAAAACTTTGACAAAGATTTACTGTGTTTTGCAAACAATACAAAAGTAATAATATAAAAAAACGAGAACAAAAAAAGAAATGGATAATATAACAACAAATGATAAAGTGACGAATGCAATGATAACTTGAGACAATGATAACTTGAGACTGAAGGGAAGATATTCCTTATGTGAGGGATTACACGTTCTGACCTGAACGTTCTTAAGTATATTCCGTATATCAGCCTCAAATGTTCTTTAATTGACATGTTCTTAAAATATCTTTACTACTACTTTTATTAATGTTAAACTGTACTGGTGAAGACATACTATTAACAAAGTTTTAAACTATTACTCAGTACTTATAAAAAGTTAAAGCTTATGAGCTTTCGGCTTCTTCTCGGAGGCTTGTTCACACATAAATGAAAAAACAAGAATATTGAACCGACATACTGTTAACGGTCATCTGGATTAGGAACACGTGATCGCAACAGATTGTCCCAGATGTGGGGAAGCAGATATCTTCCAGTGTCCCGGTTCAAATCCGGTTTACGAACCCGGATATAGATGGCCTCTTTGATACCCCACGTGACCGTTAACAGTATG
>JAOTRI020138194.1:0-10913 GCA_028564885.2 Zoanthus sanctaehelenae
TACTCATTTACCTACCCCGGAAGGATGGAAAGCTGAGTTGGCTTTGGCGGAAAAGAAGGTCACACAAATATTCGAATTTCGGCAAACTGCTGGGATCGAACTGGGGACCTTGTAACTGGAAAGCACAGATGTTACCAACAGCGCCAACCACGTCCGCCCCGGACTATTAGGCTAAAATACTCTTAACTTTACGGTTCTTAGTTGCGGGTTTTAACACTGTAGTCCAAATTCCCGTTAATGTTCAACTAAAAAACATGGAAACAAAAAAAGATACCTCAATTTGTTTCTCGGGTAAAACCGAAGACACAGATTCGTGCAACTTGCTAACTTGTTTAACAGCTCCCCTCATGGCTTGTGATGGCATCGGTGGTTTAACTTCCCACTGTAATGTGACAAAAAAGAAATGAAAGCTAAATTTCCAGGGAAGGGTATTATCAGGTAACACATAAAATTATGGCCTATGTATTTATGTGCCACTGTAAAGGAAATGATTTTTACACAGTTTACAATAGGTACGTGTTTGTGTGTACATAAAGTATCAATTTTCATTATAGTGGACAAACGGTTTTGGTGTAAGGTTTTGGTTTGGCTACAATGTGATTGTACTGGCGCAGCAAAGAACTGTGGGATACTCAGTTTGTCTGGTAGACAAAATATCAAACCGAATTTATACCTGGTAGCCTAGTAATTACTTTATAAATCCTTTGCAACCCCCTTTATATTCAAAAAATTACAATGTTCATACATATTAGAACTTTAAGACTTACACACGTAATGTTTTTGTTTTATTATATGGTTACTAGTAAAATACCGGAAACTATACCACTGATATTTTCCGTATTTCACTGGAATGAAACATGAAAAAGTTATCTACCAAATGTCCCGGAGCTTGCCATCGCTTGCATTGCATTTGACACTTTGTGCTAGAATTCAATAAACATATTTTCTCCTTTAGTTGGTCGTAGTTTATAACCATATAATAAAGAGAACATTACGCTGTGGCTTGAAGATATGAAATTTATTTTCTCGTGATGAAAACAATATTTTACTCGCTCACAGAGCCCGCTCGTAAAACATTGTTTTCATCACGAGAATAATTTTCATATCTTCGCGACACTGTGTGATATCCTCTATGTATTACCAATTCAGCTGCGCCTCTTGAAGCCTACTTTAATTTACAATGTGAACCGTAAAGTTTTTATGATCTTTAAACTAAATCCAAGTATAAATATTAAAATCAAAATTACAAACCTTGGCAAAAAGTGCTGCAAATACTTCATCCATCAGAGAAACGATTTTACCAAAGAGCTCTTGTTTGTGGTTTGTGTAATCCTAACAGTTAAAACAAAGTCAAAACAGATTTTAAATATTAATCCTGAGTGTGTCTAAATTGGAGAATGTTAGTATGGCGCTGTTCTTGATTATATGTACACATTTAAATTTGAAAAATGTTTTTCTTTATGCATTCCTTAGCTAGCTTCAAACTATATAAATAAAATTTTAAAAAAAGTTCCTGCTGCTTGAAAGAACACGTGTCAAGTAAGACAATCCGCTGCCTCAACCCCTCCCCCCACCCACAACTAACTACTCTCCCTCTTATGTGTCTTGCGCAAGCGCACTGACGACCATGCTTTTCCACCTTTGCATATCATAAGTGGCGTGTAGCACACCATTGGCATTTGAGTTTCCAATCCAGTCTTTGATATTACTGATGTATGTTTGTCTCTGGCATCCCCTAACTACACTCTTCTCTATTAATAGCCAATCTTGATCATTCGGGAATAATTGAGAAAAACAAGTACTGAAAAGAAATATAAGAAACGGTGGTCAGGAAATGAGGGACAAGTGGAGGAAGGAAGGGCGATGACTGGGCAGCGAGGACCGGAACCTCTTGTGAAAAGCTTAACCCTTGAACTCCCAGCTGAATTATTAAATTATCCCAACTTTAGACCATACTTTTCATTGAACAAGTATAAGAGAATTTCACTTTTAATCATCAGCATTTCGTTTTGTTTGATCAATTCTCATTTTCTCATTACCAAATGTCTTATTTTGTACTTGTTATGTAAGGAGAAATTTAGTGTTGATAACTGATTGGTAGTGAAGGTTTAATTCGCTTCATTCTTTTACTAGGCATGAAAGCCATAAGAAGCTAACAACATCACTTACTTTGAGAATTTGGTCAAACTGCGTAAGTAGAACGTACTGTTTGGGTGGAAGTCTTTCCTCAAAATGACTCTTAAACGTAGGTATGTGTAAAATGATTACTTCGAGACATCTTGTCGCCAGCACTGAAAGGAATGGAATTTTAAAGGGTCAACAAACATACGCCAATCATGCAAATACATCTTAGGATAATACAACTGTCCTTGGTTGGTAACATTCAGACTCAGATATTTACGGTAGATGAAAGGGGTAAAGCTAGCTACCAGCATGGCTAAGCGCCATTTTTGCGGCAATAAGAAAGGTACAAATACACATGTACAATCAGGTTGGCATTGCGATCATTGATCGTGCCTCCCACCTCAACGACCCGGCATCGATTCCGGGAGCTCTGCATGTGGCCTGAGATTTGTCGATCTCGATCTCCGCGTACTCCGGTTTTCCTCCCTCTGCAAATTCCACTTTCACACCAAGATCTGAGCCTTCAAGTGATTAAACATTAGCCTCTGGCTAGGAAGAATGGGTAGCCACTTCCTTCACAACTGACGTTAAATAAAGTATTTATTTATTATCATCTTTATACATACTATAGAATTCCAAAAGTAACGGCTTTCGTCACTTTCAGCATTAGGCCAATACAACTGTTTCATACTGCTAACATTTAGACGACCATTACTTTCGAATTTTGCCGGCAAAATGGACCGCTACTTTCAGGTAGCCGTTGTTTTTCGGAAAGTTCATTAGAAAACGTTTTTAAGTCGAAACGGTCTCAGACAACGGGGGCACATATTATGAAATACAGAAATTATCAAAAAGATTTTCTTTAGTGTTTTTGAGCCACCTAGGTTCGCCCTTTGGATTCTCTCTCCACACGCATTGCCAGTGGTATGCTTGGCATACATCAACCAAGCTCCCACATGCATACGGTGGGAGATAACATTAAAGCAGTTCTCTGAACTCTCCCCTGTAGCTTCATTGCTTGAGGCTGAAAAGATATACCGTGGTGATGAGTCCTAACAAGGACAAAACAGCTGTACACGGTTGCTCCAGTTACTTGCTTTGTTGTTACTCGGGTGAAGCTGGCTGTACGCATGCGTGCAGGTTCTGGCCAAACCGTGGAATAGAGTTTGGGTGGATTTTGCTTTTAGAAGTTATACAATTATCATACAGACTTTGTTAGAAAGCTCTAACTATTGGTTCCAGCGTACCATGCCCATCTGTCATTGTAAGCTTTTTTCTTAAAAAATATTGTTGGATATTATAGTAATTACTAAAGTTTGTATCTTGAATGCTAAGAATAAAGTGTTTTAAGAATTAATTGCTTCTTTAGTATCTTGATTAAGAGACGAGTGATCCAGGCTGAAAGCTAAAAACAATTGTCCGACTAAAAGTAAACGAGACGTTGTTTGAACTGTATAACTGTCTACGGAAGAACTTAATTTTTTTCAAGCATGATCACACAATAAATTGTTACCACAAGTACACACAACGAAGACAATCTTTGGTCAAACTTTCAACCTGGATCAGTCGTCTCCATACAAGTTACTAAAGATCTAGAAGTAGTTAATTCATAAAAGAGCACGTAATGTAACATGAATTTTATCACATCTTCTAAGAAGACATGTGAATTGCTCTTGCATTCTATATTATCACCTAAAGTATCATGATCACACTCAGAATACATGTGAGTTGCCCTTGCATTCTATATTATCGCGTAAAGTATCATGATAACACTCAGAATACATGTGAATTACCCTTGCATTCTATATTATCACGTAAAGTATCATGATAACACTCAGAATACATGTGAATTGCTCTTGCATTCCATATTATCACCTAAAGTATCATGATCATACTCAGAATACATGTGAATTGCTCTTGCATTCCATATTATCACGTAAAGTATCATGATCACACTCAGAATACATGTGAAATGCCCTTGCATTCTATATCATCACATAAAGTATCATGATAACACTCGGAATACATGTGAATTGCTTTTGCATTCCATATTATCACGTAAAGTATCATGATCACAATCAGAACAAGAAGCTTAGTACTAAAGATTTGGACAGTTTTATATTTCCCTTGCTTTGTATTTTCTCCGTATTCTTCCACTCAAATAAATTACGTGCTAAAATCCAAACAATGATATTACACGATTTGACAAGAAAATAATTGTGGAATTGTGAAGCTTGCATGATAGTGTAGTAATGGTATTCGTTGTTTCTTGAAGTTTTCTTGAGGCGAGTTGTAGTACTATGGTAAGGTTTGTTTTTCGTATACGTAGGGGGGGATACTGAAGATGTAGCTTGTTATTGTAGTAATGCAAACTTTAATTCTCGAAGGCTGGGGATGATGCGAGTGCTGTGCAGTGGCAAGAGGTTAGCAAGAACACACGTCTGTACGCCAACCATTCCAGCATGTTGAGACAAGTGGCCTGTATACACAACGCTTTTTATTAAGAACATTGTCTTGGAGACGAAAACTATTGCGGACTTTCTTTAAGATATCTTTAATTTTGATTTCATATTTTAGCTAATTTCATTCAAAAATAAAGAAAAAAAAAGGTTGCTAAATGGAGCAAAAAATGGTAAATATATCTGTACTTGTCTTGAAGGCAAACAGAAAAGACTAGAAAGAGTGGTCTTAGAAAGTGATCAGACTATTATTATTTGTACCAAGATGTTAACAGATATTCTTAAATTTATTTGTCAGTGTTTAGTGAAGGAACTCGTGCAGGCTATCCATGCATGTCCGACACAAAGCACTTTTTTGCTCGGGTGTTGTTTATCTTGATTGTAACCTGGTGTTCGGAAGCAGTCGTTTAATCTAGTGCATTTATTTCATTGTGTGTTTAGCAAATCATATGCCGTTTTTTAGCCTTTGAACCCATAACCGTAGCTACCAGGGGAAGGAGGGGGGGGTAGAGAGAGGCTGCTCCCCCTCAATTTTTTTAGTTGCAGTTTGAGATAAAATTAGAAAGTTAAACGATTCTATAGAAACATTACGTTTTTCTATATAAAGCAGGCATATCAGGCGAATGTCATATTATAAGTGTTCTCTTAAGACTTTAGACGACTTGTACCCCGGCCCACTGAAGAAATCTTAGTTACGGCAATTGAAATTGAAACTTTATTTAACCCTTTCACTCCCAATCAGTTATCAACACTCAACTTCTCCTTAAATAACAAATACAAAAAAAGACATTTGGTAATGAGAAAAGGGCAATTGATTAAACTAAGCAAACTACTGAGGATTAAAAGTGAAATTCTCTCAAACGTATTCAATGAAAATATACGCTTAAGTTGGGAGAACTTAATAGTTCAATTGGTACTGAAAGGGTTAAACACGGTGGGTTTACACTGAATCAGTTAAAACTGCTTTTCAGAAAAGCCGTGTAGATTTTTTACAATAAGAATATTTACATAATTATATAAATAATAATAATTGTAGATTAAAATACCCAATAAAAATATTTACAGATTGATATAAATACGAAACTACTATTATATATTTCTTAGCTTTAATAACAGCGAGATCGTTAATGTTCTTTTTGAAAACGGAAAGACTAGAAGAAGATCTTATATTGAATGGAGTAGAACTCCATACTTTTGCCTCGGTAAAAGAAAAGCAATTTCTTTTAGCGAACTCGGTTCTAAATTTGGGCAAAATTCGGTTTTGCAGCTTTTGGAGTCTCAGGCTCGCCGGTGATTAGGATTTCTTGGAAACATATCGACAAGCCTGTCTGAGGCCACCTAACGATGTGGATATTCTTTTACAGAGGCTGTCGACATGTTCCTCCCATACAAGCCGCCGATCAATTAGCAACCCGAGAGATTTAGTGGAGCTTACTCTCTTTAATGGCTTGTCAACGATATGCACAGTCTCGGCTTGCATGGTATAAGTCAAGATTAGCTAGGTTGAAATCTGATGCAAAATACATATATTCAGATATCAGTATATTCAAGTTGAGTTGGTTTGCTAGTAACCAGTTTTTGATATTTTCTAGATCGTGATTTAGTTCCTTGTGTACGCGAATTAATGACTTAGAAGAAACTGTGACCATATAGTGTCGTTTGCATAAAAAGTAATGGTCCGAGAATGGAACCTTGTGGAACGCCACAAGTGATAAATCGATCTTGTGAAGTGCTCTCTTGTTAACTACACAACATTGCTTTCGGGTTCAGTGATAGGTAAGACTTAAACCAATTGAGAGAAACTTCACTAATTCCAAACAACTCTAGTTTTTTAGTAAGAATTGCATGGATAGTGTGCCAAAAGCTTTTGTTAATCCGAAAACTCTACCGCGTTTGTTTTTCCTTGGTCGATGTTTTCATATCATTCATTTGTTGCATCAAGCATCGCTGTGACAGTTGAATGGAGGGAATGGAATCCAGACGTTTTGTTAGCAGTTTGTTTTGCGAAAGATATTCATACAATTGATTATAAATAATTATTTCTAAAACTTTGGCAATAACTGGAAGGATTGAGATTGGACGGTAGTTATTTGGATCAGTTTTATCATCTTTTTTAAAATGCGGAAGTACTTTCGTATTTTTCCATCATGGGGGAAAAACTCCTGTTTTCACTGATTGTTTAAAAATTCTACACAAAGAGTCTGGAATGACAGGGGCAGCCAATTTTTAAAGTTTGGCGGAGATTTTATCTAACCCTATTGCTTTTCATTTTTTAGTAACATATTTGTGTTTGTTCTTACTTGGAACTGCTATTTTACGAATAACATATACGAGGCGGTGGTCGCTAGTTCCCCTGTCAACTTCGCCATGAGTTACAACTCTAGACAGTTTATTTGTCAAAATAAAATCAATAAGAGTACGTGAAGTAGCAGTTATTCTAGTTGGTTGGTCGATAACATAGGGCAGGGTCCTGAAAGCATTGAAGTTGACAATACTCTGACGTTTACCTAGGAAGAAAAAGGTAAATATGATGTTGTAGTTCAAAAGTTTGAAGATTACTGTACACCTCGTAAGAATGAAACCTATGAAAGGTACATTTTTTGTTGTAGAATGCAAAAAGAGAATGAGACATTTGAACAGTTCGTTACTGATCTAAAAATCAAACGTCAGTCATGTAATTTTGGTACACTGTCTGCATCGCTCATAAAAGACCAAATAGTCATTGGTATTGCAGACAAAAAAGTAAAGGAAAGATTCCTGAGAGAGTATGATTTAGACTTAGAAAATGCAATTCAGATTTGTCAAGCGGCCGAAACAGCTAAGAGACACAAATGAAAACTCTGCCGGGAAAAACCAGAAAGTGAAGCAACAGTCGGAGCAGTAAGCAAGAGAAAATAAATAAATCAGACATGCAAAAGTCAAAATAAACTAAATCCTAAAGGAATCCCAGAGCAGAGTAAACAATGTGGTAGATGTGGAAAAAAACATGAGAAAGGAAAGTGCAATGCTATCAACAAGGTTTACAATCGATGCCATAAAATTGGTCACCTGCAAAACATGTGTTTCAGAAACAATGTTGAGACACTTACTGAATTATCTGGAAAAATCGAATTCTCAGATGAAGAAATGTTTCTAGAGTCTATAGAAAACCACAGCAATAACAAAGATTGGATACAGAGTGGCAGAGTCAATGGAGCAAACATCTCATTTAAATTAAATACTGGTGCTCAAGTGAATGTTTTGCCCTTAAATTTGTACAACAAACTTAACAGAAAACCGAAGATAGAACAGAAAAAAATAATTCTCAAAACATATACAGGTGAAATAATTCCAACTACAGGTGTATGTTAAGCTGACTTTGAGCGTAATAATAAGAAAAATACTCTAATGTTCGTGATAGTGTCACAAGACTCTCAGCCAGTTCTTGGTTTAGAGGCATGTGAAAAATTTAATCTAGTCAAAAGAGTTCATGCTATCAAAGGAAATACAGTTATTAAAAGTAACTTACAACAAAGTAGCAATGTAGAAAATTCTATCACTGGAAAATCTGAAGTTGTTTTCAAAGGCATAGGTTGTTTACCAGTTACGTACAAGATTATATTAAGAAATGATGCAGTACCAGTAATTCATGCGGCAAGGAAAGTTCCTGGAAGTCTTAGAGAGAAATGAAAGAAAGAACTTAATCGGCTTGTAAAATTAGAAATTATTAAGAAGATTGAAGAGCCTACAGAGTGGGTAAATTCTGTTGTAATAGTAGAGAAGTCCAATGGTGATTTAAGACTTTGTTTAGATCCTAAAGATCTGAATAAACACATAATGAGAGAACACCACATATCCCAACTAGAAGAAAAATTGCTTCTAACATGGCTAGAGCAAAGTACTTTTCCAAACTCGATGCCTTGTCTGGATTTTGGCATATACCCTTAGAGGAAGAAAGTACGAAGTTGTGTACGTTTAACACCCCTTATGGAAGATACTCCTTTCTTCGACTACCAATGGGAATCTCTTCAAGCCCAGAAGTTTTCCATAGAACAGTTGAACAACTATTTGAAGGGATGGAAGGTGTTAAAACAGTATGTAATACTTTTCTATAGTCAGATGGCCCAGGATTAAACCTTAATACTACCAGAATGAACCACAACAAATATAATGTGCTTTCTTATTGCCATCGTGCGACCCCACAGGGAGCCCAATACACTACAACTCCCATTTTCCTTAAATTTAACGACGCCTCTAGGTCTCAAACTCTGAAAACACAAACAAGTCAATACGTGCAACAAAACAAGAAATTGTTTAAAGAACTGTTAAATACAAAATGAAATTATCAAATTGTTCAAGGAAACTGTTAAATGGAAAATGTACAATGCAAAATGTTCAATACAATAATCAATATGATCTGTTCATGCACGCAATACGTATAGTTCATAGTCTTTCAGGTATGCTGGTGGTTTGCGATTTCTGGCTAGTCTAGAAGCCACATTGTTTCCTGCAGTGTTCTCCGTATCAAGATCAGTATCTAAATTAGCTGTTGGAGTATCCTCTGGAACTAATTCACAACCAGTTTTCCTGTCTGTTTCACAATTGGTTTCACTCTTGTACCGCTTCACATCAGTAACATTTCTCCTGTAATTGACTCCTTCCTGTGAAGTGACTGTAACTTCATTTCCCCGTTTACTTGTACACTTTGAAATTCAGAAGACAACTTGTTTTCCTTCTTTTCTTTCAAAAACACTTTCTCTCCTGGTTGAAGATCGCTCTCTCTTGCACTTCTCCTGATGTGTGCATAATCAGTTCTTTTCTGTTTCAGCTCCATTTCCTTGTCTCTTGCTTCACTGTCCTCAGCACTGTATAATCCTCTGAGCTCTGGAAGTTTTGATCTAATTTCTTTGCATGTTGAATAATAACTTTGCTGGGGTTGTCCCTGTGCTGCTGTGCGGAGTGGTTCTATATGCCATTAGGAACTTTCTCAACTCTTTCCTCATATCTTTCTTCTCCGCTTCAGCAATCTTCAATACTTTTAACAAACTCCTGTTCTGCCTCTCAACTTCGCCATTTGCTTGTGGCCACAAAAGTGTAGACGTTCGGTGTTGAATACCATTTTCTCTCAGGAAATCTTCAAATTCTTTCGATATAAACTGTGCTCCGTTGTCCGTTTTCAACGATTCAGACAGTCCATGAGTACAGAAAATCTTTTCCAAGCTCTCAATAATCTTAACGGAAGTTACTGATTTCAAAATTTCTACTTCAAAGTATCTACTGTAGTAGTCAACAACTGCTAGTATGTAACTACCCGAGGGTAATGGTCCCATAAGATCTGCTGCCAAGTCCTTCCATGCCTGGTCTGGAAATGGTGTATCTTTCAATGGTTCAGGTGGATCGGGACGTCCTACTAGTTGGCAACCATGACAGGCCTTACATTTCTGTTCCACTTGTCTGTCGATTCCCGGCCACCAGAATTTAGGTTTTTACTACTCCTTGATGGCCCTCATGTCCTAATTCTAATACAGCTTTTCGTAATTTACTTGGAATCAACAGTCTAGTCCCCCTTACTACATGTTTACCTAAGGTGGACAGCTCTTGTCTTACAACTTTATAGTGCTACTTGCATATGCGATCACTCTTTCACAGCCCTTCTGGGTTTGATTTAAGATCGCTCCTAGCCCAACTGGAGTAGCATCAGAAATCAATTTAGTTTCCTCTGCATTCTGATCAAAATAAGCTAGTGTGTCTGCTTGGCTCAAATCTCTCTTAAGTGTCTCAAATGCATTCTGTTGCTCTCGACCCCAAACAAACTCTTCTCCTTTCTTAGTAAGCCTACGCAATGGTTCGGTTTTAGTTGCCAGATTTGGGATAAAACGAGCGCTAAAGTTCACGAGGCCTAGAAAACATCTAATTTCTTCTGCATTCTGCGGTTCTTTGGCATTCCTCACTGCTTCTACTCGGGACTCTGTGGGACCAATCCCCTTACTGGACAATAAATAGCCCATAAAGGTCAGTTCTGACATCCTGAAAACACATTTTTCTTGGTTAAGAGTTAATCCCTCTTCCCTTAAATGTTCTAGTGCTTTGCGCAGCCTGGCATCGTGCTCCTCCACACTACTCCCATGCACAATTATGTCATCATGGATATTATGTATCCCTTCACACACTGATACAACTTGTTGTATTATGTGCTGGTACAACTTAGGTGCTTAGTGTGAATATCCGAGTTTGTTTTTAAAATAGTGTTCATATAATCAGGTGTTAAACCACACAGTCTTTTATAAGCTATAGAGCATCTGTTTATATAAGATTCAGTATAAAAAGGAACCCAGTTTAGTGCATTAAATA
>JAOTRI020138214.1:0-10911 GCA_028564885.2 Zoanthus sanctaehelenae
GATAGGAAACAGAGACTTATTTTTAATGGTAACTCTTATGATTGGAAAACAGTAAATAAGGGCACAACACAGGGTAGTGTAAGTGGCCCTTATCTTTTTAACATCTTCGTTAACGATTTGGAAGTCAACCTAGGACCATCAGTTAAGCTCACCAAGTATGCTGATGATGCCACACTAACAGTAGCAGTTGATAAAACTGGTAATGACTTATCAGAAATAGCAGTTAAAGTATATATTGACTGGGCCTCCAGGAATTGCATGTCATGTAATTTAGCTAAATGTAATGAATTAGCAATATGCAAAAAGAACGTTTTAAGTCGCAATTTCAAGCCAGTTAGTGGCATCACACAACTAAGCTCTCTTAAGATACTAGGTGTCTCTTTCCAAAATAATGGCAGATTTTTAGAGCATATAAAAGTTAAGTTAGCAGAAGCCAATAAGTGTCTCTATATTATTAGATGTTTACGTCAAGAGGGTTACACTCAAACTGAATTAGATTACTTTTTCAAAAGTATTGTTTTATCAAAAATCTTGTACGGAATTGTGATATATGCAGCCTCCTCCCCAGAAATGACCACTATACAAAGATTTTTAACTAGATGTTTTAAGCGAAAATATATTTCTACTCATTTGAATATTTATACTTTATTAGAAAAAACAGACTTAAATAGTTTTAAAAAAATCAGTACTTTGCCTAATCACCCATTGTTCGCATGTATGCCTAAAGTGAAAGAAACCTCAAGAAGGCTTCGGAGCCAAAGCTGTTTATTCCCCAAAGTCAACACGGAGCGCTTTAAGCAATCGTTTGTAAATAGGTTAATTTTTAGATATAACTTAGCAGTAGATTCTTAGGTAACATGTTTTTTTCCCTATTCTTTTATACTATATTATTTCTTTTTACTATTTTTAACTCGAATACATTGTAAAAATGGATATGTATTTTTATCTATTTTGAAATAAAGACATTACTACTATTATTATTATTTTGTGAGCCGCTCTAGCGGACTATTTAAGACCCTTAAAGGCCACTGATCATTGTATAGAAACTTTGATCATATACATATGGAAAAGGCGTTATATAAATGCTAAAGTGTATTATTTATTTTATGCTTAAATAATGTGGCATTTCCTCTTTAGCACCACAGAAACCGGAGATAACGAGAGCTAAGGACTTAACTATAAGAGTAAACTGCTTAGATTTCGAGTTACCTTAAGTCAGACTGTGGGATAAGTACGTGACCCATGGATAACATGCCCAGTCCTCCTAGCTCTTTGGGAGTGTAAAAAACAACTGGTGGAAACCTGCTGGGCATCTTAGAATTCAGACCGATCTTGATACGGGTTTGGATCTGAAAAAGAACAAAGAAACAGTATTAAACCAGAAAAACACTCAGAGAGTGCAGATCTCCGCCAAGCATATTGTGATCAACATTGCAGTCCTATATATAACGAAAAATACAATGTAAACCTGAATCCAGGATTTCTTCCGGATCACCCGAAAAATTAATCAGTTCTTCCATGTCCCATTTTTGACAATATCTGGAAATTTCATCAAAATCCGTCCATAACATTTTGAGTTATGTTACTAACTTACTACCTAACTTACTAACAAACAAACCCCGGCAAAAACATAACCTCGTTGGCGGAGATAACTGTGTGATGCAAAAGGTCAAGAATGCTTTCACTCAAATCCAGCATAGTAAACTTAGATAAAGACTTTAAAAAATAAACACTACAAAAATGTTCCTTTAATAAAAAAGATACATAAAAGTAGGAACTTTGAAAAGATTAATTTTAAAATGACCGTATTAGAAAATAGGTGAAACTATGGAATACACTAACTATCAAATATTTAAACTTCTACTGACCTTTTAAACATTTTTGAATACTTTTCCAAATTTTTAGAATTAAATCTGTAACATGGTAAATACCTTATTTTCGCACTTCACCAATAGGTCCAATAACTCTTGTGTGTTGACAACAGATTCTCTGAAGTAGGTCATGAGGCCAATAAGAGCCGTGTTCCACTTGTTCACAATCTTAGTGAACGTGGTTGATCCAGAGGCCATGAGGATCTGGCGCACACGATTGTGGAAACGACCTTGAGACTCATCATCAACTCGAAGGAAACACTGTGCAGTCCTTTCCTTTGTCACCTACAGTGTGATAAACTGGAATATTTATGTGTTCTTTTCAGTTAAAAACAATTGGTAACTTCAAGAAAACCTCAACGGGACACAACGATATGATGCAACAGATCAGTTTAAAGGTTTCAACATACTGATGACCAACAATGTGAAGGTGCTTGAATTCTTATAACAGAAAACCTTCAAAGGACGTTTTCAATTTATGCAATACATAACACTGCAATCATTGTGAGTTATTTCATAGGACAGGAGTGTTTTAGACACAAACCAATTTCTTAGGTCCACCTTTAGGCAGCAGGGTAAACACATATTTTTGTAGATCGATTAACACAACTGAAACATTGTTGCAATAAGTATATTAACCGTCACTTAAAACGCCACAGCTGAAAAGATATTATGAAGCAAAGGTAAAATTGTATTGGTTGGATCAATAAAATTCTCAACACAAAACTAACACTAAAAACGTTCACTACATTTAGATAACAAATTTATTTGAGGAAACCATGTCCCAAGGTAATCCCCTTACACGGAGACAGTGCTTAAAGCCAGACTTTGATTCCTCCGGGACAAGACACTAATCCATCGCAGGTTAGCTCAAAGCACAAGTTAGAACTTTCAGGGTTCTTCCCCTTTGTTAAAGGAAAAATTCCAGGATTTTTCCAGGTAATTTCCAGCTGTTCTATAAACTGTTTTAAGGTTTCGATATGTGCAAAATATTGTAGGAAAAAGTCAATTCTAACACCAAAATACCGATTTTCTTTCATTTTTTGACAAACGAAACCAGATGTTTCACAAAGTGAAACAAAAACTGCAGAAAACAAACATTTCCATTTAATTCGTTAAGCTAAATTTCGGCTCTCAAAAACTTGTTACAATTTTAAATGGATGAAAGAATACTGGATGTTACTAAAACCAGGAATGGGGAATGGGGAATGGTTTTTGAACAATAAATCTGTATTGCAGCAATGGGGAATGGGGAATGGTTTTTGAACAATAAATCTGTATTGCAGCAATGAAAAATTTATTGTTCTAAAACCATTCCCCATTCCTGGTTTTAGTAACATCCAAGAATACTTGAATGCGCGACGCCAAAACCATGTGACTACCGAGTCCTGCATCTTCAAATTGAGACAACGGCATGTTAGGATGTAATTCACAATAGGGGTGGGTTGCGAACGTTAAAATCAACGGTTTTCAAGGTCGGTCACTAAACATCTATTCTTTTTCAAGGAATTTCAAGCCTGGAACGGAAAATCTCAAAATTCAAGGAATTCTTGATTTTCCAGGTGGCGTAGGAACCCTGAACTTTACTTAACGACCACGTTTAGGCAGAGCAGAAGATCACGCAAATTTTCAAATCTCAAACTGGGACCTTGTGGCTGAATGCATTTATTTTACCGTACCACTGCATTAAGGTATTTCCCGTTTCAACCCCAGGCAGTTACATATGATAATGAATAATTTTATTGGGCTTACTACATTGTGCAGAATAAAAATCGAAGTTATTTTGAACTAATTATGAAAAAAATTGACATTTAATTGGAAGACTTCAGAAATACATTATCTAACGTATTTACAGTCAAAGCTTTATAAAAAATTATGATTAAGAGATAAAAAAAATACAGACCATAAAAAATTTGTTCATTTAAAAACGATATTTGTAGTAGTACTTGATATCTCGTGGCTTTAATCAAATAGCAAGTGATAATTCAAAGTATGTTACCTCATTCTGTAAATTCCAGACCCCGTCTCTGTGGGTGAATTCTTCAAATGTGGTACGACATTTCGGGAGAATGCGGCACTCAAAACCACACATGTTGAAGAGCAGGTTGGGATTGTCCTTGCTGTACGCTGACACAAAACTGTTCTCCCACTGCAGCGTGGTGACAGAACGTGGTAAACGGTTCTTAATGTCCCAGAATACAGCTCTGCCCAAATTGACGTCATGTTTCATCAGCCGCATCCTCGCATCTCTCGGCCAACACTTCCTGTTGTTGTATCCAACAATGTTTTCATTGTTGGGATCTGGATGTTCGGTAAGGTATCGCTGAATCAAATCCCGAGCTTCTTCAGCCGTAAATCTAATTGCAGATGTTGAAACAATGGTAAAACAAACTAAATTAGACAAAAAGATGCTAAAATGTTTACTCTCTGTATGTTACTGTTTTAGGAAATTTTCACTGCAGGCAAGACTCCTTCAACAAAACAAACTTTACTCAAACGAGGTGTAGAGCTAAATAAGCACTATATTTAACAAAAACCTAGTTAAATTGATCAACAAATACACAAGTTAAGCAATAAAGATTGAAAACCTGTGAGAGATATTGTAAGGTGATGATATTTTGCTAAAAAACTTGCCATATTATTCTAAGATTATAGTCCTAAACAAACATTTAATACTTAAGTGAAAAATATACACAATATTTTTATCAGGAGCTTTTAATCATTTCATCATCTAAACATAGTAAACGACGTTTTCGAAAATTAACTTTCAGTAGTTTTGAAAAATAAACATATTCGACAAATTATTTTCTTATCTGGGGCGGATTTAGGGGTGGGCCGGACGGGCCGCGGCTCCCCCCCCTTTCGGTGGGATAGCCAACATTAATTTTTTAAATATTTTTAAATTCTGTGAAAGTTTGATGTAACTGCGATCCAGAGAGGTACATGTTTAAAATACGTAATAAGGTGAACTTAGAAAAGTGGATATTTTTCGTTGTTCATCCCGTTTTTGTTGAAAGGTTGGGTGGTAGACCAGGCTCAAGTTTTCCGGCCCCCCCTTTCCAAACCTTCTGGATCCGCCCCTGCTTATTACTAGTAATAATCAAAAAGTGAACGAAAGGAGCATAAGTGTGGAAGATTTGAGTTTGTATATGGTAACTAGTGTTTATATGGCGCATGCTTCGAGATGATTACGTCATATGCCCCTGAAAAAACCTGCGGGGGATGCCAAATTTACGATTTAACGACCGTACGACCGTATCAAAGCTAAAACTTTCTGGATTAGGATATGGCGTTTTCGTTCCTCGCAAAAATATTTGGTTGTTAACTTGTTCATTTTTTTGACCTACAATATGGTAGCTTATAAGATCAAATCAAAATCACTGACACTTCTGCAATTTTAACAAGGCACAGGGTATGACCATTTAAAAGCCTTAACACTTATAATCACAACTAAAGACCGAGGATCACCCTACAAATTAGCTATGATGCCCCAACATCATCAAACATTGATTAGGATTGAACCAGGAAGTAAACAACAACCATACAATCTTTTAATCAGAAAAACACGCATTTAAGTAGATTCATTTGTTCTTAAAATCCTTCTACATCAGTTCTTGTTTTGATTGTTAATACAACTCGCTGACGAGAAGACGATTATCATAGAGGATGTTTACATTTTCGACAAACCTGAAAAAGATGTGCACTCTCTCAATGTATCTGGAGTAAAGCCTGATCGGATGACTAGTTTCAATGTCAACATTTTGAAAGGTGAGAAAATCATTGGGCAACTGCGGTGGTCCAGCCATCTCACTGGCTCTCTGTAGACCCAGGACAAGGAGATCGAGTACCAGACCGTAGTATTGTACAATGAAAGATGCAAATTGCAGTCCTCGGATGATGCCATAGGAGTTAGTGTGGTTCATGTCCTGAAATCATCGTAACTCAACATTAAACACAACAAAACATTTTGTTCACTTATTCCATAGTGGATAGTTTATCAAAGTCCGTTAAAGTAAAAAACAAGACGTTTCCTGTGAAGCTTTTTTGTTTTGTCTCTGTTTCTTTTATCTATTGTTCTTTCTTCATTGTTTTCTTTGTTATACGTCACTCGTGAACTTCACAGGTTCTTACACCGACGTAAACCCCAACTTTGGCAGAAAAGATATCCACATACAAACGAAATTGATGATCAAAGATCAACCAGGCTGAGTCCTAACTTAGGACTTTTTTGTTTCAAGACAAAGATATAACCAGCTTCAACAAACAAGCACCCATAGTGCAAAGACTCCCTTTCAAGTTTAAAACTAATTACGTATTGAGAGCAATCAAAAGAAATTTCAAACTTAAAACAGTTAAATGATGTATACATTTCAGCTGTATATTAGCGATTCTTTGTAATAACCTTGTAGTTGATGACAACATTGTTTTTGGCTGTCATGTAATCAGCTATGTTGTGATCCACAATAAGACGAAGCAGTCTGTTCAGTAAGGTCAGATCAATCTTCTCATACAACTTCTCGTACTTCGATTCCATCATCACATTACACTCGCCCTCCTGGGTTTCCCACACATCCTGAAGATTGTTGATGCCTGAGAGATAAAATATTGTCACAACCATAATAATAAGACCAATATAAACGATCATTCATTGTAAAGATCATGATGATGAAAACAATGATTGATGAAAAAAAAAACAATGATGGAAGAAGAACAAATGAAGACAAAAAACAGAAATCAAGAAGCCCATAAGACTGATGAAGAAAGCTACGATGAAGAAAGCAACGATGAAGAAAGCGACGACGAAGAAAGCTACGACGAAGAAAGCTACGATGAAGAAAGCTACGATGAAGAAAGATACGATGAAGAAAGCTACGATGAAGAAAGATACGATGAAGAAAGCTACGATGAAGAAGGCTTTGATGAAGAAAGCTGTGATGAAGAAGGCTGTGATGAAAAAAGCTATGATGAAGAAAGCTAGGATGAAGAAAGCTAGGATGAAGAAAGCTACGATGAAGAAAGCTACGATGAAGAAAGCTACGACGAAGAAAGCTACGACGAAGAAAGCTACGATGAAGAAAGCTACGATGAAGAAAGCTACGATGAAGAAAGCTACGACGAAAAAAACTACGATGAAGAAAGCCACGATGAAGAAAGCCACAATGAAGAAAGATATGATGAAGAAAGATACGATGAAGAAAGCTACGATGAAGAAAGCTACGATGAAGAAAGCTACGATGAAGAAAGCCACGATGAAGAAAGCCACGATAAAAAAAGCCACGATGAAGAAAGCTACGATGAAGAAAGCTACGACGAAGAAGGCTTTGATGAAGAAAGCTGTGATGAAGAAGACTGCAATGACGAAACTATTAGCTATTATGATACCTACGATGTAAAAGACTATGACGAAGAAGGCTAAAATGAAGAAAATTACTATGAGGGTTACAACAAAGACAACTATGAACAACAAAGACAACTATGAACAACAAAGACAACTATAAAGACAACAAAGTTGAAGAAGACAAACAAGATAAACATGAACATAAACACGAAGAACACAAAGATTGAGAAGAACATGAAAAAATTTTCATTCACTTACCCTGGCACCATTTGTACACCAACAATGGTGGCGGTTCAGTGTCAGCTGGCTTGATCCATGGAGGGAACAGTCGTCTCTTGTCTGCCTCATACCAAAGATATTGGTCGAGGTATGCATCGGTGATTTTCTCCAGTGGTTCAACGTCATACACTGGGATCAAGTGGCTGTATAGATCCATGAATTCAATGCCGACCTAAAATATTATAATGAGTCTAATAAGATGTGGTTACATCCAGAAGAGGCTTTTCAGCCTTGAAATAGCCAGGTTTTACTTCATAGCTTTTTTTTTTTTATGACAAACTGTATTATCATTTTCCTCCTTTTACATAACTCATTTTTAAAAGGTTCAGAAAGACCTTTTTAAAATCATAAAATGAAAATCAAAATTTCATGTTATACAGAAACATCAAGCCAACTTTAAATACCCAAAGGTATTCCATACACATGTTTTTACTAGACAATTTGATTTTATTCTGTAAAATAATTGGTGTATAAAACTTATAATAGGAATTTTCCAATTCCAATTCGGTTATAATAATATTTGACTTGATAATGACATTGCAGACAAAGGCTTTGATTTGATAATTTAAGCACCTGTTAAGAGCATTCAATAATGTAGGTAGAGTATCTTTTTTTAGGGCTGTCGCTACAAAAATTGTCTGGAGGTTGGACTTTCATTTCAGCCGGTTAAAAACGGCTAAAAAACAATTTGTTGCCTTTTCCCGAGTGATGGACGACCAAATCCAGTCGGCGATTACCACTTTCTCAGTCAGCAAATTTTATCTAAATTTATCTAATAGGCAGATCATTGTAAATATAGATTTCAACATAACCAACAGCTGATAGACTTTATTAAGAGCACTAAAATTGGTATTTAACCGTTTCTTATGAACATTTAGGAACTTGGTGAGGTTCCAAGGAGTAGAGATAATAGGACTCGAGGTTCCTTACAAGGATCTTACTCGTGGGCCTACGGTTTAACGTCCTTATCGGAGAAGACGCGAAAGTCTAACCATTTGCAAATGTTGGAGCAAAGGCAGCACTTTCTCCTCAATTATTTTAAGACCCTGAGTGTTGGTCCTGCCGGGAATCGATCCCGAGACCTCCTGCACAATAGACTGGTGCCTTACCAACTGGGCTAACCAGGTGGCTACAATTATAAAATAGTAAGCAAAATACTAACTTCTTTGAATGCTCTCTGTGTAAGTAAGTGACGCTTAATGCGACTGAGTGCTTCATGAGGGTTGTCATAAGCTTGTTCAATTAAGCCAAGTTCTTCTCTTTGTGACTGATTCAAGCGACTCTTTACACTAGAAAGGGCAAAATATAAGGAAAATGTTACACTGTTGTGAATATTTGACAAGTACTGATAATCAGTCTGGCAGGCCATAGCTTATACTGCATTAGACCACCGAGAAGTGAATTGAAGAAATGACATGTTTCATTAGCTGCATCCAGGGATCTCTTGAATTTCTGTTATTGTACCCCACAATATTTGTTGTGATATATTTATGTTGTGGCTTTTTTTTAAACCAGGTATTCTTTTTAACCAGTCTATTCTTCTCATATATCAGTCTCAGAGGAATAACTAGTGATACCTGGCAATGGTTGCTTTTGTGGTCAAGTGGGGATAAAGCAGAACTACAGATCCTAGCAAATCCACAAGTTAGTACTTTAAACCTTGAGGTATTCCAAATTGAAAAATAAGAAAAAAGAAAATAGTGTTGAGGTATAAGATGGTAAGAACAAAAAGAGAAAAAAAGGAAAAAAGAAAAAAGTTTGAAAAATAATGAACAAGTTTAAAAAAATAAACTTGCTTGAAAAAAAATGAATCAGTTTTAAAAATATTGAACAAATTTCTAAATAAAATTGAGCCAATTCAAAAATTGAATTACAACATACACATATTCAGGGCTCGAACTTGCCACCTATAGGAGGCCAAATCCACCAAAAAATAAGAGCTGGCCACTAGAATTTTTGAACTTGAGGCCAGCTGGCCAATGCAAGATTATGTGGCACCTTTGTGACTGATTAACTAAAAGTTACTGTTTCTAATAAAATGGTAAACATTGCGATGTGCAAATGAAGCTTGTCTGCTTTCTTGGACATCGAAACCTAGAGACAAATGTCATTAGTAAAATCCATCTAGTAGGCTATTATCAATGCTGCGTTCTGATTGGTTGAGCTACTAGTAGGTAGCGAAAAGTGCTGGCCTAGTAAACCAAAACAATGGCGGCTGAATTGCGTTTTGCTGAAGTTTCAGAAGAGTATTTAAGCTCATTACTACATAAATCTATACAAAAATCTGCAAAGAAGTCAACTATATATGGAATGAAGATATTTAACGGTAGGAATACACAAAATAAATTTGAACTGTTGATAAATTTTAATGTAAATATGACTCCTTTTGCAACTACTATTTTTATCGTCTTTTTGACAAACTAAAATAACTATTTTTTACAGAATAGTTTTCAAGCCAAACAAGGTTTGAAACTCCGATAGAAGAGATGAAGAAAGAAGAGCTAAATGACTGCCTAAAGTTTTTTTTTTTGCCGCAGTGAAGCAGAAAGACAGAAATAATTTCAAAGTTTCGTCTAGTGAGTACGCCTGGCCGCATTTGTAATGTTTTGACGCAAAAATAAAGAAAGATGTTTTGCCTCGATATTTTTTTTGACCACTTAGATGGATTTTACTAAAACAATTATTCCTCTCGTCTTTAAGGCCTCTGAGTCCGAATAACCCATTCGGGCTCGAGGAATAATTGTTAACTATTCAGACGCAGACGTAACACTAATACAATAATCGCCATGTTTACATCGCCATCCTCAGCGGATGTTCGCAGGCGCAAGTTATGAAGCACGTAGTCGGCTTTGTTCCTGTGACGTCTTGTTCTCATTGTTTTTGTGTGCTTGTAAAAAGATCCAAGGCATAAATTTATAAATAAAGTAATGAAGCGGTAGGGAGCTATTTTAGATTTTTGTTCTATAGATGGGAAGAGAAACGTTGCAGATATAACTGATCCTGATGAGGCAAATTAAAGTAAAAGAGCAAAATACCTGAACGGAAATTTCAACAGAAATGGAAAGACGAAAATGTGTTGACAATCTTTGTATGTGAAAATATTTGCAAAGTGCAATTTAGGAGTATTTGGAGCATACACAGTATTAAAAGTAAGAAAAAACTCGGAAATTAGAGCTTTAATACGAATTAGCTCATCTGTATGGATTACTCGTTGAAAATATATATAATGATATTAGCCACTAAAACTTGTGCTTTGGCAACCAAATGTTTGCCTTTGGTGTCCAGCTGGCTTCTTAAAAAAAAAAGGTTAACCCTCTGACTACTGGGAGTTTTTGCCATTTTGAATAATTTTTTGTATGAAAACGATCATTTGGCTTTCTCTAACCCATATAAGGCATTGCCATGGAAACATCCCACGTTGTG
>JAOTRI020138225.1:0-10911 GCA_028564885.2 Zoanthus sanctaehelenae
GCCTCCCGAAGTATGACGCCCTTTCCATACGCGACAGCCGCCATGACATGCACCCTTCTTCCTCCAGCAAGGTTTTTTGATCCCTTGCTTGTTATTTGAAGACCTTCCCCTTTCTTTCGCCAGACTCGAGCTTTGGGTTGAGAAGCCGCATTCAAGGGGTTAGTTTTGTGAACAAAGGAGACTCCATCAAGGAAAAATGCCACCTCATTAGTGTAGTAATTTGGTGTCTCTGAAAGAATACTCTTTGCTTTTCTGGCATACTTTCGTCGGGCAATGCGATCTCTGTTATTTAACAACCCTTTTTTCCTTGACTGCAGATAGTTGTAACCATATTGATTCAAATAGCTTGAATAAATGCGACGGTTTACTAAATTCAGACTTAAACCACTTGCTTCTACCAGTTCCTTAACTGTATAGTTAACATTTGTTTTTCGTAACACCTCCACCGTTCGTATTAGTATACGAATACTCCTATCGTTAAGTTTGTTTGGTCGTCCCAACTTACATCCTTTTGGCTTTATACATATAGACTTCCGTTTTTCGCTTTGACATATACGCTGGGCTGAAGTTTTAGAAATGTTACACTTCTTTGTAATTTGTCGATAGCTTAACGATGGTTGTTTAAGCCTCAGACATCGAGCGAGTGCTTTTGTATCAGGGCTTGTACGAGTCTTCGTCATGATTACGAAAACTAAAGATGCTATAGACTATGTTGAAATCAATAGAGACCTCTTATAATGACATTAAAAACGTTTAAAGGTTCTAAATCGGACAAAAGAAAAGAAACACAAAACACACCTTAGCGACAATGAATTACAAAATGAAAAAAAGTCTTAGCAAATGCGACAATAATATGACATGCAAATGACGATAACAATTTATATAGCGCGCGCTAAAAAATAAAATCTCATCAAACTAAATCAAAATTATGAAATTTACAGTACTGCTTGAAATTAAACCAACGTCAACAAGGTATGAGAAACTAAATCAAAAACGTAAAAGATAAATATTATGACTATAGATGTTTTACTGCATTATCTTGCAAAGCCATGAAAGTGCCACCTTCCCACCCCCTCAAAGACAGTTTTAATCTCTTCTCTCTAAATGTGCCAAAAATACCTTTCACAATGAAATATATCCAAAATGAAACAAAAATTCAGATAAAAATTATAACGCGAGCGTAACTATTTCAACTGTTGCTGCAAAAACTTAATTTTTTTACTTTCATTATTTTCAGACAATCCTGGACAAAATGAATTGGGACAGTTGAACATTTTCGCCCCACTTTTCACAAGGTTTAACTATTATCAAACTGAAAGACTGCCACCTTACATAAACTAAGTAATTTCCCCCCCTCCCCCCTTACAATGTTGAAATACTATCTTGCCAACTGGAATATCGATTCAATTTAGAAATTTGCAACATTGATTGGGGGAGGAGAGGGGGGACAAATTGTTGTGCTATTTAAGGAAAAATTAATGAAGTGTCCCAATCATTTTGTCCAGGATTGTCTGAAGGATTAGGAAAATAAACTATGAGCTTTATTGTAAGGCAAAATGAGCTTTTTAAAAACAACACGTGTATTTTTATTGTTATTAGACGTCCATAATTGAAAAATGTTTTCAGAAAGATTGGAAATTGTGTTTAAGGGGTGGAGTTGGATACTTCCGCTTTGGGTTTAATGGTCATATGCGCATGCGCGTGAAAATTGTTTCATCTTCCTGTGGCGGTTTATTTGAAAATTAGTATCACAATGGAAAGTCTTAGGTGTAGACAGCAACGAATGGTGTATCTTATAACGTATAGCAGGGCAGGCAAATCGAAAATTGATTCAAGGCAACAATTTGCAAATGCTGTTGTTGAGAGTTTTAAAAAACAGTCAAAAGCGAAGGTATTGCATTGGGCAGTGTCGGAGGAAAGGCATGACATTGAGACACAATCTCATGAAGATAACCCTACGCACTACCATATGGCCATCAAATTGAATAAGAAAACGAGGTGGTCTAATATTCGACAGTACCTGGAAAGCCATTTCGGAATTAAAGTTAATTTCAGCTCCACTCATAACACTTATTACAGTTCTTACAAGTATGTGGTAAAAGAGGACGTGGAAGCTATTACTTCGGATAACCATCCAGACCTTGGAGGAACTCCAAGGACAGAAACAGCAATTGTTGCAAGAAAAAGAAAGAATAGAAATGGAAGAGGTAGTTTAAGAAAGAAATGTAAAGAAAGGCTGTCCATTTACGACGTTACTCAGTTGATTCAATCACGTGGTATTAAATCGAGATTGGAATTCGTATGCCTAGCTGTACAGCAAAACAAAGAGGGAAAGAGTTGCTTGGCAGAATTTATAGCTAACAGAGGGGAAAAGGCAGTTGAGGAAGCTTTGGCCCTAGCAAAAGAATTTTCGGAGGCTGAAGAAAAGTTTGCAAGAGCTAAAAAGTCTCGATTTGAGTTACTAAACGAAGCTTATAACGGTTCTTGTGCTGCAGATTGTAACATGCGCTGGATAGATTGTGCTACAGATGTTTTAAAAAATAACGATATATCCAAAGCCGAGTTTTGTAATGCCATTTATACTGCATTATACCTTGGAAGAAAGAAATACAGAATATTTTCATTTACGGTCCTGCGAATTCAGGCAAAATATTTATTTTGTCTTCGCTGAAGTTAATTTTCTACACGTTCTGTAACCCAGCAACCAGAACATTTGCATGGGTTGGTGCTGAGAAGGCCGAGTTAGTTCTTTTGAACGACTTTCGTTGGAATCCCTCAATCATTGCATGGGCAGATATGTTGCAGCTATTGGAGGGTGATATCGTGCATTTACCTGCCCCAAAGAATTTTTGCAAGCAAGATATTGAATTTGACAAAGATTCGCCTTTCTTCGCAACGGCTGATGCGCCAACTGTTCATTTTAAAGCAGGTACTATAGACCAAGCAAACTCAGAAATGATGCGTGTTCGTTGGAAGTTATTTCACTTTTGTAAACAAATACCACCTAAAGACCAGATCAGCCTTGCACCATGCAACCGCTGCTTTGCTCAACTTATCCTTGACAATAAAAAATGATGCCATTTTGAAAAACTTGTTCACAAGTCTAAACTGAATAATTAACTTGATCTCAGATGTAAACAATATAGCTCTCGCCGTATCGGTACTCCCCAACATTTCTCCATGTAAATAGGGTTGGAGCAACATTGTGAACGGTTTTGTAGTAAAACATGATTGAAGTACACAATCAGACAAGTATAATCTTTCTCTTGAAGACATAAAATTTGACAAATTAAAAACATTATGCGAGATATGACATTTCTCCACAGAAATCATTGAAATAGAAAATAGTCACAGTTTTTGCATGTTTTTGTTAAGTTTGGTGGAGAAATGTTGTAAATTCAACTTTTTCAGAATATTCAATGCACTTTTGCAGGATTTCATTTTATGATATTATATTAATTCGGTATGAACTTAAAAATGCAACATAACAAATAGATGTGCAGTAAGTTGATTTTTGATGAGGAGAACTGTTTATTTCAGTTTGGCACATCACAAGCCACTTCTATATCTATAGTCTCAATAGACCGCGTCATGTACTTTATCAAATGATAGATATACAATGTTGGTTGAGTGAATTGAAGTTTTTTTATTTAGTTCCTTTTTAGCTTATATTTCGTTCTGCTATCATCTGATTTAATTAAATGACTGATACGCTTAGGCATGCTTAGAATAGTACGATCAATGACAGCCTGGTCTATTGTGTCAAAAGAGTGGAGAATTCCCTTTTTAAAACAATCGATTGACTCGTTTACTATTTGCAAACTTAATGCTTCTTGTTCCAGTTTTTTTAATTAAATGAAACATATTCTCAATTGGTTTCAGATCAGGAGAACGTGCTGGTATTTTATGAAGTTCTGCTTCAATTTCCTCTAAAGCAGACTTTGCAGCCTTACTACTTTGAGAAGGATCATTGTCCATAACAAAGAGTCTTCGGCCATTTTGTTTTGGACCCGCTTTTGCAAAGCATATATTGAAATGCTTTTTGATAAAGTCAACAAAGAAACTCCCGCTCATGTGATCGTAAGCCTCCCGAAGTATGACGCCCTTTCCATACGCGACAGCCGCCATGACATGCACCCTTCTTCCTCCACCAACGTTTTTTGATCCCTTGCTTGTTAGTTTAATACCTTCCCCTTTCTTTCGCCAGACTCGAGCTTTGGGTTGAGAAGCTGCATTCAAGGGCTTAGTTTTGTGAACAAAGGAGACTCCATCAAGGAAAAATGCCACCTCATTAGTGTAGAAATTTCGAGTCTCTGAAAGAATACTTTTTGCTTTTCTGGCATACTTTCGTCGGGCAATGCGATCTCTGTTATTTAACAACCCCTTTTTCCTTGACTGCAGATAGTTGTAACCATATTGATTCAAATATCTTGAATAAGTGCGACGGTTTACTAAATTCAGACTTAAACCACTTGCTTCTACCAGTTCCTTAACTGTAAAGTTAACATTTGTTTTTCGTAACACATCCACCGTTCGTATTAGTATACGAATACACTCCTATCGTTAAGTTTATTTGGTCGTCCCAACTTGCATCCTTTTGGCTTTATACATATAGAATTCCGTTTTTCGCTTTGACATTAACGCTGGGCTGAAGTTTTAGAAATGTTATATTTCATTGCAATTTGTCAATAACTTAACGATGGTTGTTTAAGCCTCACACATCGAGCGAGTGCTGTTGTATCAGGGCTTGTACGAGTCTTCGTCATGTTTACGAAAACTAAAGATGCTATAGACTACCGTATGTTGAAATCAATAGAGACTTCTTATAATGACATCAAAATCGTTCAAAGGAAAGAAACATAAAACACACCTTAGCGACAATGAATTACGAAATGAAAAAAGTCTTAGCAAATGCGACAATAATAAGACATGCAAATGACGATAACAATTTATATAGCGCGCGCTAACAAATAAAATCTCTTCAAACTAAATCAACATTATGAAATTCACAGTACTGTTTGTAATTAAACCAACGTCAACAAAGTATGAGAAAGTAAATCAAATACGTAAAAGATAAATATTAAGAGTATAGATGTTTTACTGCATTATCTTGCAAAGCCATGAAAGTGCCACCTTCCCCCCACCCCCTCAAAGAGTGTTTTAATCTCTTCTTTCTAAAATGTGCCAAAAATATCTTTCACAATGAAATATATACAAAATGAAACAAAAATTTGGATAAAAATTATAACGCTAACGTAACTATTTCAACTGTTGCTGAAAAAACTGAATTTTTTTACTTTCATATTTTTCAGACAATCCTGGACGTAATGAATTAGGACAGTTGAACATTTTCGCCGCACTTTTCACGAGGTTTAATTATTATCAAACTGAAAGACTGCCACATTACATAACCTAAGTAATTTCCCCCCTCCCCCCTTACAATGTTGAAATACTATCTTGCCAACTGGAATATCGATTCAATTTAGAGTTTTGCAACATTGATTGGGGGAGGGGGGGGGACAACTTGTTGTGCTATTTAAGGAAAAATTAATGAAGTGTCCTAATCATTTTGTTCAGGATTGTACCTAAGTATCACTTACGCAACTTTCATCGTTGTCCTATAGTTGGTATTAAACCTTACAACATTCTGTAATGATCGTTTGTTGCATTCGTCATTACAGCTGCAAAGAGCAGTGCACTTCAAGGTCACTCTAGTACAGAACAACCTCCTCTACGCCCATGCTTCCACCCACAGCGAAGTAGCTCCCTGCACGACTTGGTCACATCTGGAAGTGTCGTCCAGAAAGGCTACCATTCTCCCTCTTTGAAAATCCATCCCCGATCCCCTGGTGAAGGTGTAGATCTGTGCTTAGTGTAAGCGCTTGGCCCCAACAGTAACCAGCTTGATAAGCAGCTCTGTTCGTGTACTGTAACAGGGTCGCCCTCGGTGGGATAGCATCATATGCTTGACCTTTTTGTGCCAACAATTGCTTCCTGTTCTTATTAACACTGGTCTTGTTACTTGTTCTGTCGTACATCAGGATGAGGAAACGTTGCAGACTTTCCATGCATGCTTCACTTATTGGACTAGTAGGTGTAGCTGCAAGCTGTAGGAAGGTATCTGTGATGGCTGGGAATTTTTCCAAACTGTGAATGCAGTCTTTTTGCCTCTCCCGGCGAAGCAAGACACAGTATCTCATCCTGTAAAGGTATGAAATACAGAGTCTTGGACATTACCGACCACAGGTTGTTTGATATCTCATGTACATCTATGTAACGAAAGTGAGAGCCAGTATCCTTTGCAGCCCAGTACTTGACTGGACTGTTGTATGCGCCTCCTGGCACCCTGCCCTCGTTTACTTCTAGTAGTGGCCTTTAAATTGTTTGCAATACATTCATCCAATACGACATCAAAGCGCTTTGCATGAGAGAGCTGAGATTGAATGTAAGGTAGAAAGAACGGAATGTTTACTGTGACAAGTGACATTCACTCTTACAACACCAAAAATTCTAAAACGTTTTGTGTGTTTTCAGCAAGGACTAATGTTCGATCATTTGCTATTCGTTTTAAGGGCCCTAATTTTTTCAATCCTTAGGAAGTAAGATTCAAATTTCAGCTTCCATTTCATTAAGTCTAGATTGAAAGCGTTTCTCCTCAGCTAAATCGTAGATACAATTTTTGTTTTGTTTTTTGTTTGTTTGTTTTTTTTGTCGTCTTTTGCGATGTAATCTTGTGTTTTTGTATCGTTGCTAGTTGCTTTTTAGTAATTTATATTTAGTCTTGTTAAGTCCTCACATTAACTGATTCTTTAGTATGTCTTTTTAATGAGGTAGCTCAAGTCAATAAGCCTTGTGGTTTTTAATGAGCTTCCTCGCTAGGAAAATTGTAAGACTGGTATTTCTTGTTTGTAATCTCATATGTTTTGTATTTTTCTTTTTTTTGGCAAATAAAGAACCTTGAACTTGAACTTGGACTGTCTTGAATATTCTGCAAATGTCTTTTCTGTTGCAGGTTTGATCATATTTATTATTACTGATCCATCGATGATGATGGCGTCGATTTCTTTAGGCATCTTCAGTTGTGGAATTGTGAAGGACTGGAGACATTCTGCTACAGTAGTTTTGACTTTTTTTCACAAAGACACAACTTATCATCCTGTGACAGCGACGTTGGACAACTTTGGTTTTCATGCTGGATAAACTCATCCAGGTTTCCTTCCCTCATCTTGCCAGAGATGTATAACCTTGAAAAGAGAAAGCAATCATTCCATCTAGATGATAACTGCAGCTTGGTGTTAGATGCCACGTTTGACGGAGGTTCGTTAAACACACGAAGATTGTTCCTCTTTACTGGGTCATACAGTGGTTTGCTTTGCTGCATCAAGCGTTCAGCTATAAAAGATTTATACTGTGCCATTCCGACCTCTTCAACCTTCTGCAGTCTTGCCAATACATCCGAACTTATTATCTGTTTGGTATCTAAGGCTAAGAGATCATTCCAGGGTTGCCCATTTCTTCAATCGTTCTGGTAAAACATACAACATCTCTTTATAACAGCAATTGTAAACTTTTGGTATCTTCATGGTGTTTTGCACTTTGCTCAGTCTGGGCATTTTGTAACCATACTGGCTTCAAACTCTTCGATTATTGTATTTATCTCCGACCCTGATACCATCCACCGACGAGGAGCACTTGGATTTTCTGTGAACCCCACATCTCCACCCTCTCCTTTCACAAAAGCGTTGTTTTGTTCATGAGCTTGGGATAGTCGAGAAAGGCTTTGACGTCTAGCTCACAACAAACTTTCGCTGCTGAAATTGAACGTCAACATCTGGCGCTACATATTTCGTTGGTGAATTGGTAACCATCTAGCCTAATTTGTATGGACTAGTGAAAAGAACCTCAGAACCATCTTTGAAAGTGCGTCAATGTACAAATGCCGGTAGCAGCAGTTCCAGTTGAAGTGTGAGGTACCAAAAGCGGAACTGTGGGAAAGAAGCTACCTTCTTCAGACACCAATCTCTGAATGACTCGACATCAGCTTCTGGCCCTAAACTCTCTTTATAGCTTGTGTATGATTTGATTAGAAGGACATAGACAGTACTTGTTATCTGATAAGCACGACGCGTACGGGTTACAGTTGTGGCCTTTAGGAAAGAGTCTGCATTAACTGCTGATGCAACGTTGACTTCAGTTAGAGTGGTCGTCCATCCACTTCCTTGTAACCACCCTCCAGTAGCTTTCAGGAAGACCCATTCAATGTGAAGCCCTCGGAACATGATAACAAATTGCCCCTCACCATACTTTTCTGGGAAATTCCATTTGAATCTGCTTACCAACTGCGTACAATGGCTGATCTATAGCTACTACTGGAATCTGCCTGGGATTTTGCACAAGAAGAAGCCTGGGTGTGAATGTTGGTCCATACAGAATCATGTTAACTTAGGCTAGTAGTGATGTTGGTATGGACTTCATCTGGCAGTTGGGATCGAAAACACCATTAAATGTGCTTTTCAACTCTAGCATATCTCTTCGGATAATTCTTCCTTATCTGGGTTATGAATTGCTTCATCGTCACGATCACCTTTAAACACTTTACTTACAGCTAATGAGAGATTTTCTTTGAAACGAAGGAAAATGTCACGGCCTTGTTTTTAGGCTTCAAGCTCAGGAATGTGGGATAAAAGGCGTTCTTTTAGTCGCGTGATATGGACCCGGGCCTCTGTATCTGCACCCAATTGCTCCATCCGTGAGGTATACATATTAGCCAGATCAACCAGTTTGAAGTTAATTTGTGAGATAGGGCTTGTTGTTGTTTCTTGTCTAAGAATAAATATGAATTTAAGTATAAGAGAGCACAATCACTCTCAACCTTATCGTACGTTCGCTCACAAACAAAACATTTTATAATCAAGGGCCATCTCACTTCCGTTTTTGCTGTCACTGTGGAATATATGTAGGATGCATTGCCCGTGTTTTTTGCTTTTGTTCTTTATTAGTATTTAAATAAGCCATTTTTGTTTCTTAGATTAAGACAAAACGTCTTTTCTGGGCGTTTTAATCCTCCTCTGATAATTTCCGGTAATTTTTCATTCTAATTTTTATATCTACTTTACTTCGTAGTTTATACGTTTTCGATGGGGATGAAAAGTTACAAAATTGGACTTATTTATATTTAGAGATAACTTGCTTGCAGTTAGCCAATCGTTAACGTGTGGAAGTGCATTAATGACAGTTTATTTATTTTGTGGAGTGAGTGCAATTTAGGTTAACATGTAATAAGCAGTTCTTAAAAAGACATTGTACATGTATATCAAGCCACCGTGAAAAGCGGAAAAAATGAAAAAACTTACGTCGGACTTGCTGCAACAGACTTTAAACCTAGCCTCGCAAACCATAAGTTTACTATTAAATCAAAAGCAAAGCAGAATTCAGCGGAAATAAATTTAATTATACAATTAAATGAAAAATTTTAAGTCACGCTACAGACTATAGTAACAGAACAAAGAGATGTAATTTATGTGTCACTGAGAAATGTTTATTATCCGTAAACTGAAGGCCGCAACATTAAACAAAAAGAATGAATTAAATGTAAATGTAGACACAAAGACAAATTTTTATTAAAGAATGTAAAAGAAGTTCACCTTGAGATTAATAGAACTCGGTGCATTGTGTTTATATTTTTTATTCCGTGGCTTTTTGAAAAGGTCGAAATATAGGTGTTTAGCATTATGCGTTGTTTCATCTTCATTTGTGATAGTATTTAAGTTTTATGAAGTAGACGTTTAAGCTAAAAGGTGCTTGTGACTAGTTTTATATATAAATATGTATGGTGGGTTACTATATATATATATTTATATATATATTTAACAGTTATTGTTCGAGGACGCACCAGATATGAGCTGAATGAATATTTTATTGCATTTAACACACACTTACCAATAAAAATCTTCATTCCATATTTTGTTGACCTTTTGGTGTTAATGGGGGTCGCATTGTCTACAATTTTCTTGATTTCTTCGGGTGAAACATCTTCAAATCGTGACATTTTCTTTACCGATGACGCGGCGAAAAAAAATTTTCCTGCTAGTGCGTAAGTGCTTTGGACAAGAAGTAAAGCAATTTCACCACGATTATGGAATATCTGTACTACATTTCATAATTTCTAATTGAAAAAGTGGGTTCTTGTGTATGATAACAATAAATGAAGAACGAAGTTGAACAATCTTGTATTTTTCATTATCTTTAAAATGTTTCTTTCTTTGCACACAATTGTGTCGCACGTTTCCCAGATTTCCGATTGGGGCACTAAATTTGATAATATCTTCTTTCACCTTTCACCTAATAAACAAACAGTACGGGACAGTGTGTACTCGCGCATCGTCATTAAAAATATAGTGTTTTTTAAAGGGTTTGAAACGCCCCCAAGAGGTCACGCGATCGTTACAATGGTGGTTCATACATTGAAAAATAGGAAAAACGACCAAATTATACCTTTATTCATTACAACCTAGGATTTAAATTAATATTTTAAGCTATTTATGCCACGATTAACTATGGTGCTATGCCTTCATAGCGCTGAGAACAACGGAGAAGTGTTTATTAAGTATGTGTGATATTTTAGAAGGATCAGTGGTAGTTCTTAGACTTCCCGGACATTTGAGTGAAGCAATGGTTTTGGTATACTCTCTTTTTACGGTTGATTAGCTTGTTTATGACTTTCCATGTTTTTTTATGATTGGCAAATTTGTTGTGAAATATTCCTGGTAGTACTTTCTTTTACTAACTTTAGTCAACTGTAACAGTTTATTGCGGTACAATTTGTAATTTCCTCTATTAGCATGGCGGTTGGATGCGCTTTTTGGTTGTTCCTACATCTGTGTCTTCTCCCACCAATACAACGCTGTTCGT
>JAOTRI020138235.1:0-21243 GCA_028564885.2 Zoanthus sanctaehelenae
AGTAAAGCTCTTGTTGACGATATTCTTAGAAAAACTACTAAAGAGACAAATAAATAAGTCAACACGACGTTTGTAAACAAGAATTGATTTTTTGTTTACAAACGTCGTGTTGACTTATTTATTCCCCCAATAGTTTATGCGCCGGTAGCTTGTAGAATTCCAGCCATCATGAACCGGCAAGAAGGAACTTTCAACGAGCTTTCCGGATCCCGGAAGTTCAACGAATAACCGGTAAAATTGTAGGGCTGCCTTTTTAATTTAAATAGGAAAAATCTTTAAAAACTTTGCTAAAGAAGGTTAAAGAACGAATACTTTCAATAGTCTTCAAGCACTGTGACGAAGAAAGTAATACAAGCTGCGCATGCGTGTGAACGATTAAACTTACAAACAAAATCTGAATTGAATGGAACAAATAAATCGCTAACTCAAAGGAATTATATCCGTTTCACGAATGAAATCAAAGTTAAGACTTCGTGGCCTTCGCAGCTTCTTCGTATCGTCTAATAAGGGTTCAGCTTTACTGCCGTTGAAAATTACAAGTTCATCTTCTAGATCGAGGCTCATGGGCCGACTCTTATTGTCTCTTCTTGTCATATTACTGTTTGAGTCTCTTCCACCACCAGTTTCGGGAATTTCCTGAATTGATGGCATATCCTCATCGAATCCATTTACATAGTCATATCTATCATCATCTAAGTCAACGTCTTGTTGGCCGTTTTTGAGCGAGTTACTTAACTTCTGCATGGCCTTTCCCTGAAGTGACAAAACACAAAATCATTTTAGTTCATGCATTGCCGATAGTAACGCAAATCATGGCGACAAAATGGATTTGATTTGCTTACAATAAAGAAAATATTCAATTATCAAATTGTCTTAGCTGACATATATAATTATTAAGATAGATAACTCTAAACAAGCAACTTCTTTGTAGGTTAACAAAAACAAATAAAACTTCGGCAAAAGTTGTCCATTTAGGATTAACGGAAAAATAAAAATAAAAAAAACAAACACAAAAAGAAAAAAATTCGAGTAAATTTAAGATTATTAAAACAATATCAAGTACAAAACCAAAAAAAATAGATATTTAAATGCACTTTTTAAAGTTATTATTTCTTGTTAACAAAAAAAATTAAATATACCATAGCTTAAGATTTAAAATTACACGTTTAAATTAGAACTTTAAAATACCTTAACGTATATATGTGCATTTGAGCAAATTATTTACTGCTTATCACCAAACCAACGATTTGACAGAAAATGTTAACACTTACCTTTGGTTTAAGAGGCGCCTTTTGCAGTTTTATCAGCTGTGTTTGCGTTAGTTTAGTTTCAAGTGCATTTTTACTCAGTTGCCTCCTCGTTTGTTTAAGTTTAGATTTTAATGAAATATTTTTGTAGAAATGTAGATACGTTATTCAACACCAATTTTCGCAATCTTTAATTTTTTTTGAAAAGGTAAGATTATTTGTTTTTATAATTTTGCATCTGGTTAATATGGATATTTTAGCAAAAATTTTAAGTTTGCAGAATCTAAAAGTGAGTGAAACTTATTAAATATTTAAATATTGAGTTTCAAAAAATGAAATACTTAAATGCATATGATTCTCTGTAACTCTGAGTTTTGTGCTTATACACTAATCAGAGAGTTTGATTAGTGCGTTTAAAGCACAAACTCAGAGTTACAGAGTATCATATGCGTTTAATCATTTCATTTTAATGTCTCGCTCTGCACCTATGTGTATTGAGCACTTTTTAATTGTGTTTGCTACAAATTCCCACGTTTAGATATTGAGTTATAACGATCTTAAAGATAGGAATTTATATCGATAAATGATTTTATCTTTTCATTCTTTTTTTCCAATTTCGTGATAGAAAACGTGTTTTAGAAGAGAAAACAACGCATAACATTGTATTTTGTTTTGGGTATTGAGGAGATGGACTCCTCAATACTAAATTTATGGCAGTGTTTGAAAAGAAACTTCTTAGAAAATTCTATAAAGAAAAATATATAACAACAGCAACAGAAACGTTTTTTTTCCGAGCAAATACAATCATTATTTTCAACCAAATATTTTGGTTTCTGTTTTTAACTAAGTATATCATACAACTTGGCTATTTTGCGAGAATATAGTTCTTTTTTGTCATATCTTTTCCTTCTACGGTACTTAGACTGCGCTCTGGAAAAAAAAAACAGTACCAAATGACGTTGTGTAGAGCTCCAACGGCGCGATTTGCAGCAGGAAAAATTGTTCGCAAGCTTTTTGTCCGAGTTTATCGCATCTAATATAACATTTTTTATTGCTTTCTTTTATTCGTCTTATTTCTAATCTTTAATTAGTATGCCATCCGAATTTGAACAATATGTAGGATACTAACAAATTTTGACGAACTTCCCAGATTTCGGTGAAACCAAGGAATATTATCTGTACAAGCAGCTTGAAATTCTGGTATCCATTTGTAGACCTATGTTAGAAAGATCATATTGAGCAAAGTTGTTAGACTGGACTAGTTAGTTGACGTGGCAAGCTGCAGAGAAAATGAAAATGTTTCTTTGTTTCATGTTGTGTACACGGTCACAGTTTGGATCTCTTGTTGTACGTGTGACCTCTTTGGCTGCTACCTGTGTTGGCCTATTGTTCTTTGTATACGATCAAAGTCAGGGAAAATGAAAGCCGTCAAGTTTCCAAAGCAGTCGACTCTACTATAGCTTGGTTTTTATACACAGCCGTGAAACGCAGGAACTTTTACAAGTTAATTGCAAACAAAAAACGGAGAATTGCAGCCTGTAGCGACTGTAAGCCGAAGGTCTTTTCCACCTTCAAAGAAAAATTACTTTGTTTTCAAAAAAAGGTCTCTCAGCTACATTCTAAAGGTTAAGTAACAACTATGTTGGACTACTGATTAAATGGCAATGTGTGACAAAGAACATTTCAACGCATTCTCGAAAATATTAGCTTCTTTAAGCCAGTAATCTATAATTCGGGTATGCATAAAGCTATCTATCTATAACGCATCCAATAATTAATAGAATAGAGGAATTGTTTACAGGACATTGCATCTAAAGGCAAAATAGAAACCCTTTACTACAAGTGGCGATTAATTACGCTTTGTATTTTAACTGAAGCTTGAGCGATTATTTTGCAAAACGCGATAAAATTAACAAGAAGCGCAAAACATAGCCGTCATAAATAAAACAATTTCGTAAGAGACCTTTTTCCCGAAAAAAAAATACACGCCTCAGTTCTTAAATGAAAATTTTTTTTAAAAATCTTTAGATTTCCACTTATTCTGATTACATCATAAAATATTGCTGCTTTAATATTCCTTTCTATACTGCAACAAGTTTTTTAACCCATAAAGTTTACATCCACAAAAATGTAGAATAAAGAAAATTTAAATAACCTATAGTTATCATTAAAAAATTATTCATTTTTGTTCATTCATTTTTATCTTTATAAGTAAATTAAATTATTGGCTTATTTTTTCATATTTAAACTTTGCAAATGTTTACACTAATTAAACAAAGTACGTGGAAAGTTACAAACTTTCAACTACAAAAAGCTACAAAACTACAGACTTAAATCATTTTATGAAGTATCAAAAGGTTAAAGCTATGTGTCGCTAAACGAGTTTTATTCGTCGTTACTAAGTTAAAACAGATTAAGTATTAGAAAATTAAGCCAAATAATGACATTTTTTTTAAGAAGTGACTTTGCATCTACTTATTTACGAAGATTAAAGATCAGTTCTAACAAACTTTTACTTAAAGTTTACGAAACCGAAGTTCACTTTTCCCTCATCAACACTCAATGGACACCATATTGGATTTCTCCAAGAGGATCCGAGTCTTTTCCAGGAGACTGGCCTCGTGCGAAAAAATCTGCACTGGAGGTTCATGCAAGTTTAACCCTTTTTTCGAAGGAAATGCCATGTTTTACTTGCAAAATGTACGTGTGAGACACCGAAGCCTAATCAGCGATTTGTTTACAATCATTCGAGCGTACAGAAAGCCAACTTGTCGAGCTCCAACAAGCCGAAACCAATCCAACCTTTGAACCATCAAACGCACTTCACTAGTTACTCAAGAATTAGGCCATTCGAGGTCGTGGGCCGAATAAGCTGTTTAAATTAGTATTCCATGAGACCGAGAGGTCTAGTTGTTTTAGTATAAACCTACTAATCGCTCAAAATTGATGAATTCCTCTGATATTGTAGCAAAACAGAGCTCATTACTATTTTGATCCGCCATCTTTTCTGTACTAATTGCCGATCACAAACTAGTATTTTCAAGCATAAGGGATATTACGCATACTACAATATGATTGGCTCTCTAACTTCGGGCTATTCGTGATAGTCCGAGATGATAATCCCCGGGAGTTGGCGAAAACAACGGCGGCTCCTTCGCGTTTTGCGGAAGTAACAAATAACTATTTACAAGAACTTCTAGATAGTTTAACACCCGAAAAGACAAAAAAGCTATTTATTATGGAATGCAAATATTCAATGGTACTGCTACTTTTTCATAGATTTTTTTACGGATACAAACGAGAGTTGCTAATTGAAAACTTCTCGTTTAGCATCTCCAAATTATTATTAATTTATGATTTATTTTTAGCCCAATATGTTGGAAAATACTAAAACAATTAGACCTATAGTAGAGTAGCCAATCAAAATGCAGGATGCGCGGTGTCAGACCGTTCGTAGGTTTTTACCATACTAATAAAACAATTGTATTTGGCGGTAATCCTAAAGAAGAGTGGAGTATCCGAGTTGACTTAACCCTTCAGCCCAGGTCAGTTATCAACACCTCACTTCTCTTTACATAACTCATACAAAATAAGACATTTGGAAATAAGAAAATGCATGTTGATCAAACGAAGCAAACTAACAAAGATTAAAAGTAAAATTATCTCAAACTAATGAAAAGTGCCTGCTCAAGTTGGGAGAATTTAACATTCCTACTGGGAGTGAAAGGGTTTAGACAAAAGAGTAAAAGTAGCTAAGAACTGATTTTTAATTTTACTAGGCACTCTGATATCTGAGTAGTTATCCCTAGATAACTTCTTAATGATACAGTTTAGCACTAACTGAATCACTCTTAAACCATATCGTATTTTATTTAACTTTTAATCCTTTAACGATCTTTTTTAAAATTTAAATGTTTTATTGAAGCTTTCATACTTTTAAGGTTTTAAAATGTCACTGATTTACGATTAATAATAACCTATTTTATAACAAGTCATTTATTAATTGTTATATTAACATTCAATAAGAAAACACAGTTCCACATTACTGTAAAAAGCCTACAACATTAATCTTTTTTTATTTCTTTATCAAAAACTACATAGTTTTAAAAGTAAATACCTGAGTAACTTTTAAACAAAAATTAATTGACATTTAGTATGCAACCTTAGTTCATAGTTCACCGTACAAATCCAGCGCAATTCATTACAATATGTCAAAAGCGATCAAAAGAATTCAGTTAATCTGGTGAAAACCGCCACAACTGTGCATTGACCAGACTCAGAGGCTAGAAAATATACGAGACTTAATTAAACTGAAACCACTGAATATACAAATTAAAATATTTATTCAGCTTTTACTCTGGCAACGAAATCTATTTGATGGGTTTCTTGTGCGTCCAAAAATTTCCAGCCTTTTAAACGAGTTTGAAGTTTGGAATTCGAATTTTTCAGTTAGATATAGTTTCAAATGGCATTCAACCTTTGAACTTATGCCATTTTAATTATGTACATATTTCAAATTTCATATTTTGCCAAAACTCAGAATCATAAAATAATTGAGGAGAATGTGCTGCCTTTGCTCTAAGTCTGCAAATTATTAGACTTTCGCGTCTTCTCGGATACTGAATACGTTAAATCGTAGGCCAACAAAGACTTCTGTGTTCATTTTTGTAAATGTATGTCGAGAGAAAGGTCTCCGTCCATCTTTGAGTGGTAAAATATGGTGTCCCCAATTAATAGGCCTTTGGCCGCAAAGTATGACTTGATTATTCCTATTTAGTAAAGTTATTATAACTAGTCAATGGCGGCTTAGCCTTTCGGTTTAATTTGTGTTCATGTTTTTTAAAGTGTTTGCTCATCACAATTAAACGCGGCGGACTGGTTTTGCAATATTTAGCACGTACCATAAACTGTCAGAATTTTGGGGTTTATAAATCACAGATCGATCCATCGGAGGACTTTGTCAGGTATTTTGGTATTCCACAACTTTACTCACTGCTTTCTTCTGGACTCATTTACAAAACTTAGATTGTCTTAGTGAAAACTTACTTGAGCGAAACCGATGAAACTTGATAAAAACAAACTTCCCTCGTAATTAAAACTTTTTCCCATGGTAAAATACACGTGAATTTACAATTGGGGAGTCTAACCCCTCCAGAAAAGAAAATGTCGACCTATGATTGGCTCCGAACAGTATACGAAGAACACGCTGACCTATGATTGGCTCCGAACAGTATGCGAAGAACACGCTGACCTATGATTAGCTCCGAACAGTATGCGAAAAACAAGCCAAAGTTAACCCGACAAACAAACAAGTCAAAATCTGAAACTAGCTTGCCTGCAGTTCATTAAGTCATGTATTGCGCCTTGCAGTGCAGTGAACTAAGATTGTATATTAAAATTTAGTGTTTCAGTCAATTCGAATTTTTTTTGTACAACTCACGAACACTGAAACTATTACAGTATTAGAGGAATAACTATTCGTTAAAACATAATATTAGTGTTTTTGTTTACAAAATTGTTTACTCATTTAAAATGTACATGTATATTAAAAGGTAGTGATTTCAATTCGTATTTTTATTTACAAACAACGAAAACAATTCACTGTTAAATGACTAACTATTTATTAAAACATAACATTAGTTTGCTTTTATTTACAAAACTGCTAATTCATTTAAAATGTACACGATTAAAAAAGAATTTAAAACTGTCACTTTTCAATTCAGTAAAAACTAATAAAAATGTTTAACAGTTAAAAGATAGAAAAATATACTTTGAATTAGTACTTTATAATTTTAAAATACTTTACGCGAAAAATTGTGAGATGTATTTTGAAGTGAATTTTAGTTTTTTCTAAAAGGATTTTTTGAGTCCAAGTAAGTAATCTTATCAATTAGATATTCTATTTTAAGGCTTTTATAAAAAAAGAGTTAAGTTGAGACTAATTTTAAAATTATTGCAAACAAAAAATATTTTTTAAAACTATTTCCAACGTTTATTTTATCATATAAAATGCACGCTAAACGTGCGATCAACTAAAATTAATCTATATTCAAAACTTATTTTAAACAGTTTAAATGCAATGAAAAATTAAGGTGAATCTTGTTTTATAAAAAATGAGTTAGTTGCTTTTTTATTGCTTTAAAATTATTTTAAACTTTAAATATATTTTAAAACTATAGCAAATCTTGTTTTATATAGAAGTCTCTTAGTACATACAGTAAATGTCAGCACTAGATTCTCTAGAAGAACATCAAAGATTACAGTCAAATTACTCTATAAAAATGCGCCTTACTTTAATCCAAATTTCATTGGAGGCATCTTTTTAACAGCAGCCTTAAGCTGATTATTATTACATCTAACAAGCTTTCTGTTTTGGCGACTAAACATTTCATCGTTCTGCTTTGAGTTTAATGTGCAGCTATAGCCGGCACTACATTTAAGATTGTGATTTGGTTGAGGCTTTGTGTAAGGACTACCCAAGGAGGCTCTAGGACTAGAGCTTCTGTTAAAACATTTCCCTGAAGAGTTGTTCTCATTCAGAGGTGTATTAGTAATGACCTGTGGTTTATGCCAACTGTAGAGACTCCTTAAGGGCGCCCTTCTAAGCGGGAAACTCCTTTCGAGGGAGTTTCGACCAGGGGAGTGTGATTTTCTCCGACTTGTGATCTGCTAAATAGTTTTTGAGAGAAAAAGAAACATCGTTAGTTTAAAATGATAAAATGAAAACAGGTTATATGAGATAGCAAAGTGGTATTGTGAATAGCATCCTATTTTGATGTAATGGCAATTAGTGTAGCACTTAACTCAACAAAATAACATGAAACTAAAACGGTTTGAGATATTCTTAATTCTTTGTGAAGGATTATGGGACGATGGGAAGACTATGACGTTCATCTGATGTGAGAAGTAAGCTAGCATGGCATGAAAACGGAGATAACAAACCATAAAAACAAAAGCAAAGCAATATATGACTAACAAATAACTGTACAGCGAAACCATTACTTTTAATTTGTGATGAAAACAATAATGAAATCAGTATAGAATATATGTCGAGTGTATAATAAGAACAAAAATATAACAACGTCAGTGTGTTACTTTGTCCTCAACTGTCAAAAGAAGAATTTGAAGTAATGCATTATAATAGTTTTAGATTAAGAGTCGCTTTTCTGTGTGGACGTGAACTTGGAGCACTGTTCCATGGTTTTACTTGAGATTTTCCGGTGTTAAATTTGAGAGGGAAGCAGCACCAGGAGAAAACACCTCAAATGAAACAAATTTCCTGTAGTTTATTGTTTGGAAGCGCGAATACCAAGCGCTGCTTCAGACCTCCAAGATACAGCGAGCTATGAGTGTAAAACTACCATGGAATGTTTCTAAAAGAAATGTTTCTATCCACGGTGTGCATAAGAACAACCGACCAAAGGAAATTTGAATTCGTACTTTGAATTTTATTCAAAAATTAAAATTTTTATGATTTAACTTTGCAGAGAAAACAAGGGAACTTTACATAATTTATTTGACAATTTAGGTTTTTTAAAAGAAAATAAAACGCAAAATAAATTATCAGAAATTATATTACCAAATTTAAAATCTATTTTATTTGCTATTCATCTTTCAACATGCGAACGGAATCATTCCGTTCCCAACAATCTGAAGATCAAAATTTTTTGATAACGGGAACTTACTGCACATGAGTTTACGAATGGCATCATTATAATAAGGAAACACTACGTAGAATTATTTTAATTTTCCTTGTTTTAAATTTTAGTTTAACACAAGCTTTAAATAGTTAAATTCCAGCCTGGTAACACCTCGTAAGACTACAATTTTACAGTACATAACATAACACTCTTTGTTTGTCCAACAAACTTTTGCATAAGCATTGTTTTTATGCTTTCTTGGGACTTACAATGATCCTACGAGAAAATAGAAACAATACTTACGCAAATTTTTGGGTGGACAAACAAAACAGGTATTATGGTACTTTTGACATTGGCTAATTGGGTATTCTGCTGATGAACAATTAATGTTTTGCTATTTATTTTAAGTAGCATTTGAGTTAAGTAGAAGCGTATAACGCATTTGAGTTATGTCAGTTCAAAGTTGAGTTAGTTGAGCTTTTTGTTATCCTAAACCTCGCCAAAAATTCCCTATGAAATTCATAATAGTATATACAACTATTACGTGTTCAAAACAAAAACAAATCTTTCCTTAAACACTTATGCTTCTAAAAACGGAGGCATTTTTAAAAAGGCTCATCCTTAGTGTTAGAACTTGTGAAGTTTAATGTATTTGTTTTGTCACTATAATGTTTGTTCTATCTATTGTTTTGACTTCATTGTTTCCTTTGTTCTACGTCACTCCTGAACTTCACAGGTTTTTACACCAAGGTAAACGCCATTTTGACGTTACGATATTTGTTATTTAAAAGTTTTCATGCACAGTAAAATTAAAGAAGTTGTTTAAATACTAGTTTGACTCAAAAACCAATACATCAAAAAAAGCTTCATTTATTCCATTCTCGTTTAAAATCTTATTTTAATACGATTATTGACAGTAGCGAGGGTAATTCCTATATACAAAAGATTACAGTGTTACTTTAACAATAGATTAACAAAAGTCTCTAGTTTTTCTACACTACAACCGCTTAACGTTTGCAAATTTTTCAGTCATTAATGGTAAAACATCTTTATTCTGGCATTAAAACCTAGTTATGCGTATTACTGACAATAAATTGCAGTCAAGAGTTTGATATAATTTGCAAATTTTGAACATTTTTCCATAAGGTGTTTATGTATTCTGTGAATTATACCATGTTTTATTAATACTTTCATAACATGAAAACTATTCAACGAATTTAAACGCACAATGTTTTTAAATATACACAGCAAAATATTTACTATAATTAAAAATTATAACTATTTTAAAATCAATTTATAATTAGATTGAAAATAGTCAGTGTTTTAATCAGAAAATAGGTCATTTAGTTTTTGTGTCACGGCATTTTAACTGGTAAATTTATTCAAACCCAATGATTTAATTTTTTTGTTAAACTCTTATCATATGTATAGAAGTGAATATCTTTTCTTAAAACAATTTATAAACTCGTATCATTAAATCTTTTTTCATTTTATACTTTTATCAATTTAAAACAAATATCATTTTGTTTTAGACTAAACTTGCTTGTTTTTCAATGTTAGCTTAACAGTTAGAGAATTCGCCATTTCGGTTCTAAAGTGGGTCTCGGATTGTTCGCGAATGACGTTAATTTCGACTTAAATTTGTAACTATAAAAAAATATAAGATAGGCAAATCAACTGCCCATAAATTTTAGTTCAGACTTTAAATTACTAAAGAGAAAAGCATTGATGCAGAGTCCTTCATGGCAAAACTGCTAGTCTTAATTTTGAAGTGACGACATTCGCGACCTTCGTGAATCGTCAAAGGACAAATCACGACTTAGTACATCGAATTTTAAAGAACACGCTATTTTTCTAATGCAAATTTTTGTAAGTTTCGGGTCTTTACGAGGGCAATTTGGTCACATTTTTATCTTATCAACTGATCAGATTTACAGCTTGTTGCGCTCACAAAGAATTGGGTGAATACGTTGGCATTAGAAAAACGACATATTACATTAAAAAAAAAATAGTTTTCGCAAGCTACTCGGCTAAAGCTCGTAGGTTCGCTATCATTTGAAAATCAATCCACAGAGCATGAAACACAGTCGAAAACTAATAATATTCGTTGGCGTTTTCCTCATAAAACACAGCGTCTTTCAGCTGTGTGTTTAAGTCAACCGATAATTTTTCTAGTTCACTTGCAAGATTACTGTAAGACTCGGATTCGACTGCACCATAGAGCGAAAAATCACTTTTGCTTTCATGATTATTGCTTGAGAAACTTTTATCTCCTTTTAAAGACGTTTCACCAGATAAACACACTGTTTTCTTTGCATTGCAAGCAATCCCCTGTATAATCTTAGCAGTGGAACGGATATCGGTAGCCTGGTTACAGAAATCAGAACCTACTAGTTTCCTACCAGGTACGTTTTCAATAATACCCGACTCTCCCGCCTCATTGCCGTGAGTTATAAAGCGTTCTTCTTTTGTACTGTTAAGCAAACTTAAATCTTTCTTTTTCTTGTTTACTTTCACTTTACTTCTAGTTACCTTTCGCTTAATAGGCTTTCGTCTGTCATCACACCTGACAAACGCTGTGCCACCTTGATTAAGTCCCTCCCCTTTATTGTTCAAATCTGTTATTACTCCCTTAGTGAAGTTTTCAACGTCTTTTGTGGGACTGAGAATTTCGGGGCTACTCGAGTGACGTCCTGGACGAGCATCACCCTCTTTGCAACTATATTTTGCAATGTTCATTCTCGTTTCCTGGCTACGTGACACACAGTTACTAAGACTCGAATTGTTTTGAATTTGAAGTAATAACTCCTGACTTTTAGTTAACCTGTCTTTACAACTAGTAGAAGGGGGGTCCCCTTCAATGAATTTTACCGTTTGAACTGCAATCGCTGCTGCTTTTAGCTTTTTCTTGCCGTCGAAGTTCTTTGTTAATTCATGTCTTAGCTTTACGTGGATATCCTTTGTGTTCGCTGTGTGGCCCTAAAACAAAGACATTTAAAATGTGAATTAAGGGTTTATACAGTTTTTCACAGCAGAGAAGGTAATGGATTTTAATGTGGGTAAACGCGATCAGATTCTTCTTTAACCATTGAACTGATTTAATTTTGATAATCCAAATTCAAGAAACTGACTTTGTAAATAGCCAACAAATTGGTCCCCCAATCTAAGGAGACCCTCAACTACGAGAAAGAAGATTTCAGACATGACATTGAAACGATGAAAAGCATCTTTTGTAAATACAGTAAAACCTGAGTTTTGCGACCACCCTTGGTGCACGTGAAAACGGTCGTAAATGACAGGTGGTCGTTACGGCAGGTTAAGAAATGACGTCATAATTTCATAATAATAAACAAATTAAAAATACTACGTACGCATATATACTAAACCGTGAAACAAGTTTACTAGAAGATTTTTATTTACAGTTAAAAGAAATTTGTCACTTTAGATTGTTTCAGTTTTCTACGTTTGTCAAATTTAACTTGTTCGATATTTCTTTCCATGTTAAGCATAGCATCAACAATTTCGGACTTGGCGTGATAAACACCGAATCTTTTAAGCTCTGCGACCATTCTGGCAGCCTCTTCTGCAGATATCACAGAGCTTTCACTTGCTTGTGGTTCTTCGTTTTCTCCAGCAACCACGTCATCTTCGTTCTCATCGGAAACAAAGCCATTTTGGGCACGAGTTATCAGTGTCTGTTCCCATTCTGGATCATCCGTATTGTCGCGACTTGGATTTACGTCTGCTGCTTCGCCACTTAATGCCGCACAGCGAATGTTGTGTCGAGCCTTGAAGCTTTCAAGCCAGCCATTTGATGCCATGAAATTATCTTCACCCAATTCTAGCGAAAATACCAAGGCTTTCGACTGAAGTAACCGGCCGGATACTGCCACACCTTTAGCACGAGCAACACAAAACCATTCCCAGACAAGTCTGTTGAGGTTGTCATGCTGAGTTTTCCGTACCTGGCTGTATTTTCGTTTACCGGCCACACCACTTTCCCACTCTTTTAAAATAGCGTCCTTGTTGCGGATGACATTTTGAACTTGCGTCTTGCCAACGCCAAAGCACTCAGCAATCTTCCTTGCTGAATGGCCCTGGTTAGAAAGCTTTATGACACGCATACGCTCTTCCAAGGTCATAACCTTACGTTTCTTGTGCGCGTGAATCATTGCCATATTTAACATTAAAAAAAAGCTGTGAAAGTTACTACAATCGAACTTGCTTTAGGTTGTAAACTTCAGCGAACTGACACAAGTGCTCCAGTAAAGCCCCGCGCAAACGGTTTCAACATTTACTTCAACATCCATTCGATTTTATCGAACAACAATGTTGAAACCGTTTGCCACCCCCTTTTAGCATGTTGAAACATGTTGAAACGAAGTCGAAACGAAGTCGAAAAAGTTTAAAAGGGTTTAAACTTTGCTTCAACATTCTTTCGATTTTTCTTTTGTTCTTGAAAATGTTGATGGTTGTTGAAATCGTTTGCGCGGGGCTTTCAACATTATCCTATACGCGCATGCGCAGTTTCTCTGTTTGCCGACACGCGGTTACCAAGCAGTTACTAAGAAACAGAAACTTTTGGCAAACATGGCGTCGAATAGTGAGTTGGATGTGTTCGAGGTCACTCAAATGGAAGAAACGCAGGATGAATTCGGAGAAGATGAATATATTGAAAATCTTGCGAGCAAGAAAACAGCTGCTGAAAAGAAAAAGACAAAACAAGTGAAGAAATGGACAACTGACGAGGTTTTCCGTCTGATTGACGAGTTAGAAAAACGCCATTGTTTATGGGATATTTTCGAAAAAGAGTATCACATTCGAGAAAGGAGGGAAGCTGCATATTCAGAGCTTCAAGAATTATTAAGTATTAGCAAAAATGAAATCAAGTCAAAAATAGCAGGGCTTCGGACGCAACTCGGTCGTGAAGTTGCAAAAACCAACGCTTGGAAGTCAGGTCAAGCCATAGTTCACAAAATGCAAATGGCGTCTAAATCAGTAAAACAGACTGGACTTGGCAGCCTGGTACTCAATACCAGACTTCTCTCGCAATTTTGTTGAAATAAAATCGAAAGAAATGTTGAAACCGTTTGCCCGCGTCATTCAACATTCTTAAAACATCGTTCGATAAAATCGAATGGATGTTGAAGTAAATGTTGAAACCGTTTGCGCGGGGCTTAATTTTAAAAAAAGAATAACAAGGGAAGTCAGAAATGGCCGACCATCACGAATGTAGCAAGTCGATGTGGCTCCACTCCAGTCACTAGCTGAAACAGTGCAAATTAGACTACCGTGAAAAAGTCTTTGATGGAGTTATTACGAGTCAGAGCTTCAAATTCAAAGTTTTGAAAATAATTTCACGGGAAATGGACGGGAAAATCACGATAGATTTAAAGCGACAAAATTATCAAAATCCCCGCATTTCACTCTATTCTAATTAGTTGAGGAACCGAGTACCTAGTGAGTTCACTCCATAGGTTAATTATGGAGCACATAAATCTTCTTTAATGCTCGGTATAAAGAATTCGGCGTGTCACGCAGTTACGGTTATATATAGTTTCTGTAGGCCCAGACATAATAACATCTCGTTTACTAAACATGGAGGTGTTTTTCAAACAGGTTCCAATTTCGGCCGAACGCATAGTAAAGAACATTTAACCAATTATCTGGATTCAGACGATGACACTCTCAGAACGGAAGTGAAATATGGCCGCCGTGCAATGGGAAATCCACATACAGTAACAAATGGAGACTCGGAAAAAGGATATCGACCTAGACGTCGGGATCGCTTCGATTCCGACTCGGATTTTTCTTCACGAGAGTCGTCTGCATCATCTTCCGCCGGAAAGACACGAAGACGGTACGTCGTTTCACGGTCGATTTTCGGTTTAGTTGATTGTAAATGCTTGGTGGTGCTATTTGAAAGTGAAAAACAAAAGCTTTTGTAGCTACTACTGATACAAGCGGTTGGGGATGATTTCTTCTTTATGTATTTTTTTCAGACGATGATGAAAAATAGTAAGGATAATTTCTCTTCCAGAAAAAAACGGTATTATAAAGTTTTCTTTTTTGTTTTTATAGCTTAGTAGTTCACCGGCATCTCAATTCTCCTTTCATATCATTAATATATAGTTAATTGTATGAAAGAATAACCAGATTTATCATTATTGTGCAAAATGAAAAGTGAAATACTCCCAAATTCATGTTTAGTGAATAGAATTTAGCAATGCCATTTTTCATACTCTGAATCAGGGTGGACCTTGGGAAAATGTTAAAGGATTTACTACACAAAACAAGGGCCTAATGCGCAAGCGCCTTGGGGTCACCTTTTCTGCCTAAATTGATCTTCCCTACCTTTTTGAATCGGTCAAAAAGAAAATATATTTGCGCGCTTAAGGCCCTTGTCTAATTCTTGTCTATTGGCAAATATAAAAAATAAAAGGTTAAATTTATATATTTTTGAGATTCAACTTACACTTTACCTTTATTAGCAAATGAATGTTGAAATAAATAAAATAGTAAAAGGCTACAATTTGATAAAAGATTTAAAACCTAACGTTTTCGACTAAAATTCATCTTCAGGAGTTTTAAATCTTTAATGACACCGAATATTTAAATGTCTGCACTCGCTGGTATCAACTAATGATTCAACTTGCTATTTACTTTTGTCAACAAATGAATATTTAAACATCCGCCCTTGCTGGTATCAACTTACGATGTGTGTTATTCTATTTCAGACATGTTGCGATTCGTGACGCCGATACAAATCTAATGGAGAACTTCATAACAAAGCGAACGCCAACACCACCAAACCGAACAGCTCCATTTCCATCGCGTCCCCAAGCTATTCACAAGGAGACCTCCGACCCTGCGCCATCAGAGAGGCAAGGAAGTGGCAAGCGGCTTTCCAAGTTTTGCTACGAATGTGGTACAAAGTATCCAGTCCCCACGGCTAAATATTGTTGTGAATGTGGAATGAAAAGACTGTGCATAGAGAGTTAAAAAAAACAATAACGGTGACATTGCAAATCAAAACTTAAGTATTGGAGTCAAAATAGTGAACTGGTTTGGGTTCTTTAGCTCTTGTGTTGCCATACCACTGGCAGTCAGTGTTTGCCACTCGGGACGGGAGGGAGAGGCATTTTTGTATTACTATAGCTGAAAATTTTATGTATGTATGAATACAATTTCTAAGAGAAGATTGAACACGAATGACTGATAATTTTCTCCCGACAATCATTTAACTACACAAAATTTACTTTGACAGGATGTGCATCGCTATTATTTTAACAATTTTAAACATTCCAAGTATTTGCGAAAGTGCAACACAATTCTTATTTATTATTTTTAAACTTTTAGAAGTTGTATCCAGCAGAAATACTTGTCTGTTATTCGACGTTTTTAGTATTTTAATAAGTTAAAATATAAAGTTGTACCTGTAAAAATCATCTATATATCATGCCATTTAAATTGTAACGTCGAAAAAGAAAGAAAATTAAGAAATTAAAATTTATTTTACTTTTAACACTGATATCAAAGAACGTTAATAAAAAGTATCTGCGATTAGAAACGTCATTGTCTGTTTTACAGGGAAGATAATTTAGTTATTCTCAACCCAGTTTAAATCTTACGAGACAAAGAACGTGGCGCTTGTGGATGTATTTTCAAAGTTTATATTATAGATTATTTTTGTTTCTTTATTAACTTAAGGTAAAGGGCGCCAGAAACGCCGTTCTCGATCCAGTCTACTCTTGGAGAATTGAATTCCGTCGTGAAGAAAAGCTCTCTATTCTCAATCACCGAGCAGCAAGGGGCTAATTATGAATTTTGTAAAACCTCACCGACCGCGTGTTCACCGATAGCGCATCTGTATTTGGAACATGAAAGATACTTTTTTACAAAAGTTTGATGTCATCCGTTTTTCACTCCTCTTTTCACAAAATTAACTGTTTTAACAACTTAAAAATTGTTTTAAACCCATTTTTTCGCACAACGCACAAGATTTAACATTGCCAAAGCCCTCGAGTTTATGACTCGATTAATTCCAAAATGTATTCTTCCGGGAATGATCTTTCCGCGAACTTCGGAAACCATACAAACTGCACTTGACAGTTTTTTTTATACCGCTGTACATAGTGATCACTGCATGATGATCTCAATAAGGGTGGACCAACTAATCATAGACGACAATTTCATGTCTTACGTTATGAAGTGCACTGTAGATATGGTTTCTATTTCTCGAAAGTGATTTGCTTTCAACACTCGAAATGAAGTGGAACAACTTTCCAGTTAAGAATCAAATTAATAACTCACTATATGTTTCCCATTTTCCTTGAAAACTTGAGAATAGAAAGTCGTTCCCTTCCGGCTTTTCTCGACAGGATCACACTGCCATGCAAACCTTTAGTTTTCATCAGTTCTTTTATCTGATCTAAAAGTGAAAACGCCTAAAGTCAGTGCAAAAACAAGGTAAAATCAACAATTAGGGACTCTGAAATATAGTTAGGAGTTAGGTACCGGAAGAGCAATAGCACACGTGAACTATCTATAGACGAGTTTCTGTTTACATTTTTTGCCTCATTAGCATACTCACTCTTCTTTCTAATTCAGCTACAAAAACAAAGCTTCTGAATAATGAAATAGTTCTGCAAAAGAATTTTTCTCTGAAAATTTGAGTGATATGTTGAGTAATCTTTCCGTGATATGGTTTTCAAAATTGGAAATTTTGCAAAGAATGTATGGGCTCATTATCGTTTTTGCATCCAGCTGTTTTGCGGGTTTTTTTTTTTTTTGAGTAGCGATTTCTTCGTTGAAACTACATATATAGAGCCAAAAGGTTGATCACTCATTTCAATTGATAAGTATTCTCAAATATTAAAGTCAGTTGTTGTATATCTTTGTTCTTTCTCCAACTTAAATTGTATGCTAATGAAGCACCATGTAAACAATAACGTCAGCTGAAACTCGCCTATAGTTAAAACATTACAAAATCTTAATGACGCTTGCAGTCCTAAGTAAAACTAGACTATGACAAACTGAAGCTGAATAAACAAAAAAATAAATAAATAAGCAAAATGAGCCCCAGCAAAATTTAATACTGGTTCTTATATAAAAATTGTATGTATTGATATGCTTGACAATAAACAAAAGCAAACCAATGAAACAAACGTGCTCGTAAGCCAATCAACGCTATCCAGAGATAGAGTTTTAACCCATGGTCTTTTTTCCCACCGTAAAGAAACGGGTCTAACCCCTGAATTTGTATTAAAAAGTTTTAACCAAAAACCGAGCACTTTTTTATAAGGTAGAAAATGCTACTTTAATTTTTGCTGAACCCAAGGTTAAAGAGTAAAAGAGACAGGCTGGGTCGCACTAAATCTCCGCTGGGCCGCGCTGTTTTGATTTTGATTGCTTTCTACATGCATCCAGATGAACCCAGTTATAGCAAGAATCCTCGTGGTAACTCGAATTCCTCGTTAACTCGAAACAAAACCTTTTTCCTTTCGATTTGCCTCATACATGTATAGTTACTATAATTTTAACCCTTATAACTCGAAACCCCGTAACATCGATTTTTTTAGGTACTTTTCTAATTGGTAATTTATCTTCCAACATTCGAGGTAGGAAGAACTATTTTCCAAATTAATCATGAAGTGATAGATTCAACATCAGTTTCTTTATAGTAATTGTGCATGATTTTCATGCTTTTGTTTCGGGTTTGTTGGTCTTTTTAAGTTCTTGCATTTAATCAGTGTTTCTGGTCTTTTGTTTTAAGACCGCCACAACTTGAAACCCCCACAACTCGAAACCCCTCCAACAAAACGCTGTACATAAAACCAAGTAAAGTATGCAAAAAGACGTAGCTCTTTAGCCTACAAGATATTCATTTAAATTAGGAATCTTGAAAAACTGTACTATAACTTAAAACTGAGGAGAAAACATGAAAGAAACTCGACTAGTGTAAGAATATAAATAAGTAAATGAATTTGTTTATAGAAGAAACATATTAATGGTTGCACCTGACGTTATGGCGGCCATGTTGGATGAAACTTAACAAAAGAATTTTGATTATTTCTTTTGTTTAAGACTCCAACATGGCCGCAATGTCTATTGTCTTTTGTGTCTCTTGGGAATGATTGCAACCCAAGAATAAATAGTAAATATGCAATGGTTTCGAGTAGGATACCATGGTATATGCCACGCGTCACTTGTATTTTTCGTATACACACGAGTTTTTTTAACTAAGGCCCGTTTCAAACGTGGCATTTCTCATGCATCGAATACAATTCACGAATTATCTGCATGAAAAAATGCAACGTCTGAAACAATTAAATTGAATTATGTGCGGCTTAAATTTGACTGTTGTTTCAGACGTCAAATTTCTCATGCAGCGAATTAAATGCATAAATTATGTTTGATTGTACGGCGCCCGTCAAACCGGTTTTTTCTGGATGGTAGACTCAAATGTCATACGCAGAAAGTCAAGAGTTGTGTGACTGTTCAGTTGATTTCAAAATAATTGCATCTTGGTAATTTCCGGCATATCCACAGCTCCCCCACAGAAACCTGTAATGTGAGTCTACCATTCCATTATAAACACAGTAGAGTAAAAGTTTTTGCAATTGTGATACTCTTTACAAGACTCCAGGCCGCCAGGTGGACATTTCATGGGAATATGGCAGCCATCAATTGCTGCCTAACAACAAGGAAACTGCCACAACTCTTCCATGTCAATGATCTTCTCTTCAAATCCTTCGGATGATGTGGGCAGGAATTTTGAAACATTTTCAGTCCAAAGGTGTTCCACGAGAAGTAAACAAATACTGGGGATCTGAGAACGACTCACGGCATTCCGAGTAATTGTGTTCGACACAATTATATTCGACATCTGAAACGCGTGTCGCACAAAACTAATTTGAATCGACTCAAATATGAATTATATTCGATGCATGAGAAATGCGACGTTTGAAACGGGTCTAATTTCTCCCATTCCTAAAAATATACAACTACTAACCAATTTGCCCCCCGCGTGGAAACTGACGATGAACGAAAACTGCAGTATGTGCTGACGTTTTAAGCTCTGGTGAACACTGATGAATCTAAATTGAAATCATAGTAAACATTTATGGAGACTCATTTCGCCTTTTTAGGAAATGTACACACACAGTCTTAGCGCCATTTGAATAGTTGCTCGCAAGTAATGGCGGAACGCCGGGAGAAATACTATCCGTTGAATACTACCAATTAGATACGGCAGAATATGCAACGGTTTTCCAGGCCTCTGATTGGCTGTATCTTTTAAGTTATGGGATAAATAATTATATTTTAATCTTAGGAATCCTTGTCTTGATTTTAAAGATCAGTTTCAACTCCAACATCTATCTACCGAGCAGTTTGAAAAATTAGAAATGTTGGCAAGAGTAAAGTAAAGAGGATTATTTCCTAATTATGGTTTTCCTCCTCATTCTGAAGATCTATTTATTTCGATAACTTATGAATGAGCAAATGTATTTTTAATATCGTTGCAAAAGAGATACTATTAGGTAGAATATATCCCGTTCCTGTGTGCGTGTTTGCGTGTGTTTGTGGTGTGATATGCTTGAGCCCATCCCGGCCTAGTAATTCAATCTATAGTTTGAATTTTAGCACCCTGGTATTTTTAGCTTTTTTGTTATTTCAGGTTGCTAAAACACTTAATGTTATTTTTAGATCTTTTGTATTATAATTTCAATATTCAAAAAAGTGAGAAAAAATGTTGTTGTTGTTGTTGAACAGAGAGAAGATGACGATGAAAGTGAATGGATAGGGAGGATGAAGTTGAAGGTGGATGGGATGGGAGGATGAGGATGAAATTGGATGGGATGGGAGGATAAGGATCAAGGTGGATGGATGAGGAGGATGAAGATGAAGGTGGATGGGAGGATGAGGATGAAAGTAGATGGATGGGGAGGATGAGGATGAAGATGGATGGATAGGGAGGATGAGGATGGAAGTAGATGGATGGGGAGGATGAAGATGGATGGATGGATGGATGGATGGATAGTGACGATGAGGATGGAAGTAGATGGATGGGGAGGATGAGGATGAAGATGGATGGATAGGGAGGATGAGGATGGAAGTAGATAAGAGAGGAGGATGAAGAAAAAGATCACATGCATGGAAGTAGATATGAGATAAGAGAGGAGGATGAAGAAAAAGATCACATGCAAGATGTTAGTGAAAGTCACATGCAAGATGTTATGGTAAATTTGGAGGAGTGGGCGGAGCGAAATAAAATGGAGATAAATGCTAAAAAGACCAAAGAGATGTGGATTAGTTTTAGGAAGTCTCAGCAGATTCATGCCCCTAGTGCGATT
>JAOTRI020138236.1:0-10910 GCA_028564885.2 Zoanthus sanctaehelenae
TTAGTATATCTACTATTGTCCCAAATGATACACGTATTCATGTAATACTAAAAGGTCCTTACAGTAAAAACACAGAACCACCGTTTCACATTTAGTATATCTACTATTGTCCCAAATGATACACGTATTCATGTCATACTAAAAGGTCCTCACAGTAAACACACAGAACCACCGTTTCACATTTAGTATATCTACTGTTGTCCCAAATGATACACGTATTCATGCATGTAATACTAAAAGTTCCTCAGATGATCAGCGCTGTTTTTCAATGTCTTGTCTTTTTCTTTCAAAATTTTTCTTTATTCCAAACTGCTCATAGGAATAAGAACAAATTAAGTATGGTAGCCTCGAGCGGCAAGTTTTGCGGGTTCGGTTTGTGAAAAAATTGTGTAGTCTGTCTGAGGCTAATCGAAAGTTATAAGGAAGAATATATTAAAAGAAATGCTCCAGCGTTTTTACAGAAACATATTAATATTATAAAACAAGATAAGTTTTATACACCGTATATAGTGAAAAAAAACTGTGATTATAGAAGATTTAGTTCTCAGAATTGCTTACGACTTACGGAAATATTCACTGCTCGGGTGCCTTAGCTGAATTTACTTATTGAAAATTCATATTCGGGTTATAAACCCAGCAGGCAATGTTAAACAAGCATTTTAATATCAGATATTGCACGTTCTATTTAATCAACTCTTTTTCACTGTTGATAATCAACCGTGTGGCTGGTGTGTTCTCTGATATATCGAGGTCATCTGATCGATTTTGACCAATCATTGAACAATTGCACGCGCGGATTTTTTCCATTGAACGATCCGGTTGTTTATTATAATTAGATAACGCACGTTCTAGTTAAACAACTCTTTTCCACCCTTTTTTCACTAAATACTGTATAAGTACTGTTTATAACACAATGTTTCTGTATAAAAATAAAACTCGTAGAAAACACTGGAAAAGAATAGTCAAACACTGAATATACAGTGAATTACAAAATCTTGTAACCTCGTCTCATGAATTCTTAGCTACACGAGTTTGCGGTCAAAATACGCATAATAAAAGTCTTGAAGTTGTAACATTTTTTATATCTCAACCGAAATAGATAGAATATTCTTCTAAATCAATTCTTGAACAAACGCAGAAGCTTTCTTTATCGAGACATACAACAGTTATATGTTAAAATACTTCAATGATAAGTGAAAAAAGGCAACAAAACGTCGCATACCTAACTTGAGAGCAATTATTAGCTAATTGTTTTTATTAACTTTCGGAGAACGTGTGGCCCCTTATATATAAACCGAATACTTACAAAACTATAAAGTGCTAAATGCAATTTAATGCAGCTCCTTTTTTCTTTTTTTGTTTAAGTATAACAGTTTTTAATTCTATTTTAAACTAACAGAATTGTTTTGCATTGTAGCAAGTTTGTGATCTTGCAGTTGTTTTACCTGTTTTCAAACTAACAAAAGCTTAATAATACTTTCAAAAAAATAAATATTTGATAAGTATAACAAAAACCGGCTACATAAAAAAATTGGAAACTTTCCAATTCTAAATAGTTTTGCTTTATTCGGAGATAATAAGTTAGTAGTTGTATTGGCAATATTACGAAAATTGTTTCACAATTTGCAAAGAATTCTTTAAAACAAAAAAAAGTTGTTCTTAATCAGCTACTTGTTAATCTTAAATTGTACTTTGTGCTAATTTGTTTTAAGTTGTCATTGCAATTTGATGAAAATATGGCGATTTCAAGATAACTTGTGGAAAGAAAGCATATTTAATGAACCACTATAGTAAGGATTGACTCAAAACAGGTCACTATGAGTTTGGTAAAAAAAAAATAGTTTAAGGAAAAGTGTAAAAACTTAGCATTACTTTGAACAAAAGCTAAAATAGCTATGCATCGAGAACTAAAACTATAAAGAGCAATAATAATAGCTTTGTCTTTGAGGGAAAAAACGCTTGATAATATTTTACACGAGAACCTCAGCGCGCATGTGTGGAGATAAAACAAAAAGATGCTCGACGTAAAAGACTATATTCTTGAAGAAATAAAAACTATTGATACATGAACCGAAAAAAATTGATCAGCTTGCAATCTCTTTCAGTAACAAAACATGATTCGAAAAATTTATTGAGCTAATTGCAAACTTGTAACAAGTTTATTAAATTGGTCAGCGGGTCGCCATTTTCGTTAATTAAACATCTTTTAAAAAGTACATGTCACATTCAAAAATAAAATCAAAGAAATGTGTATGAGTTAGAAACTTTTTCGGTGATTATTTTTCGCATTACCCCTCCAAAGAACAATATTGCACAACCAAAATGCGGAGTTATTACCAACAAAATGTTTTCAAAGCAGTGCACCTTATAAAATTTAGTAAATCAGAAAACCTCCCAATCTATTAATTATTTATTGTTTTATCAATATTGTGAACAAAACGCACTTTAATAATTTACTAACAATTTGAAATGCTTTGGCACACCCGCAGATCTCTTTATTACTATTCTCTGATAGATTGTATATAAAGAGGCTCCCCGATTACACATTTAACTCTTGCTTAAGTTTGTTCTTGGAATAGTGTGGATTGTCTTTATCTGGATGAAAAAAATGGTTGCAAAACGTCTTGCTCTTATCTTAGTCTTGGCGGTTATGATTTTAGTTTCAACAAGTGCTCGCTCATTGCAGGAAAATGATCAGACCAACGAAGACGCTCTTAGTATGTCTGTTTTTAAGTATTTTATTCTGAATATATAAAACGGATATAGCTTCGTTTTAGCAACCTATGCTTCTCTTTTTATGTAGTAATATTTTATTTTCAATTCAATCATTTGCTTCTAGGCCAAGCTAGGAAAAGATTCAACTTTCAATTGAAATACTTACACCAATGCAATGTTTAATTTATCATTATTTGAAAATTATTATTTTTTAAAATATCTAATGAATCAAAACATAACACTTCTGTTGTACGCTCGTTACAGTTTTGACCAAACATTCATTTTTTACATCTCGAGTTATTTCACGGCTCAAAATTGTAGTTCATCGATTTTCAATTGAATAAGCACTTCATTATATTTAAGAATTTCAAAGCGCTGCCGTGTGATTTAAAATACAAATTTTCCAAAATGATTTTTTAAAAAAATGTTTGACGAACAGAATTTATGGTGATTCATTCTGCGCATTGCTCGTTCTATAAAAACAAATGCGCAGAATTACATTAACCACAGTGTCGGGGTATTCTAAAGTTGCTCCTTACATACATTTACATCATTACACCTGTCACAAATATTTCCACCAGGACCAGATGTATCATTACTTCATGTTTTTGAATGATCACTGGGGGTATTTTGGGGCATGTACTTTGAAATCCTGAAGCTCTGAAATGCTATTTTTAACATTCTGGGCATCCAATTGTGTATAAAAATAAACATGATTTGTTATCACCAATTTATATACATATTTTCTCTTTTGTTTCTACAATGTTTTTTTAATTACTTCAATTTAGGGAATAAATAGCCAATATCTCTAATCAAAATAGCGGACACTCTTCGTTGATGCTTATTGAATTTAGCACTGCTTTGGAACATAGTTTTATAAGCAATAGATGATTCAATGTGCTGTTACATTCGCTACAGGGAAACATTAGAGACTCCAGATGGGGGTATTGTTTGTCTTGATTGGTTTGACAATAACGATAGTATCCAGTATAATGACCCTGAAACAAGGCCAACAGTACTTATCCTTCCAGGGCTTACAGGTGAGTCAAAAAGTCAAGTGTGGACAACTCAAGTTCAAAGAGCTTAATATTAGTATCATGTAGTAATTAACTTTATTTTAAAATGCACAAGTCAACCCCTTCATTTTTAGGGAAAAGATACACATATTACTTTATGTAGAAGACATAGAATTAAACAAGGTTTGTGGTTGGCTGAGAAAAGGTTGGAGTAAGCTTTCTTTTTATTGGTTCAAAAATCTGTGTCCTTTATACAAAGTAAAAGCCAAAGTACATTACCTGTGTATTTAAAATTCCCTCGTAAATTTGTCCTTGATAAACCCTAAGCTTTAAAGCAAATTTAAAGATGCATGACAAGTCAAAAAATATAATTGTGTCAACTATTTCTAAAGTTCTCTTTATGAACTTTTTACACTACAAAGTTTACCCATCTTAATCAAATCACTTCCCTATTTAGCTACTCTATTTCCTAGGCTGGATGTTTTGCCAGAAGTCAACACAGTCTTCTTTTGTGGCATAAAAACTGTTTGAAGAAGTATTGTACATTAAATATTAACCTATACCAGGTGAATAGTGCTGTTTAATACGGTTAACAATTATCCCATGTAATGTTGGAGCTTAGCATAGATATTTACCTTAGTTACCGCTTTGCTGCACGGTGAATATCCACCACTAGCCACTTCCATTTTAGGGATGATTGTTAAATCTTTGGAAATTGTTAATTGTATAAAAGTTGAGATCAACTGTTGGAGTAATGTCTCGACTTACATATTATGATAAAATGTACAGTAAATAATGTTTGTAAAAATTTGTTTCTCTTAAAAGTACAATTGTACCATATTGTCGTAAATGGCATTTTTTTCAGTAGTTTCTTTCATATTTTTGTGCAGGTGGAAGTGAAACGAGTTACTGTCGGCATCTAGTGTTACAAGGGAAAAGACTTGGTTATAGGTTTGTTTGAAAGAAGACTTTTGTGGGTTTTACATGTATTGTATTAAATACTTTTTCAGAGAATTTGTGAAAGCACCTGGGAATTTTTATCTTGAGCAATGAATCTAGTATGAGGGGCAAAAATTTTATTCTTGCCTTAAAGAAGCTGATTTGTACCATGCATTGGGAGTGGATAATTTTCCTGTTGTCTGTCCAATGTTTCTTAGTAAATTGTCTTTCTCCTTATGTAATACATGCAATTATTACAATTTTGTTTTAGACCTTTTCCATTCGATACTTAGATCTTCAGACTTATAAATTTGACTTTTTTTAATTGCAATTTAATTACAATTTAATACATTCTTATAAATATTATTATTATTAATAGTTAACAAAAAATAATGCATGTATGTATTGATTTAGATTATTTTTACTTTAAGTTAAATGTATGATATAACTGCAACTATTATACACATTTAAGTTTTGTTATTAAATCTTAATCAATATTAAAGTGTTTTGATTATAGCTTTATGACTAAGAATAATTTCACTCAGATCTTTTTGTTGAAAACAGGACAATTGTTTCCAATCATCGAGGGTTTGGAGCATCACAGCTTAAGGTAGAATGCAGTTGACTCCCACCATATTTGCTCACTAACAGCCTTATAATTATCTAGTACTACAACAGTATATAAAATTTAGGAGCAGACATAAGAATTTGTGGGAATTCCATAATTCTTGTCATGCTTATGCAGCTACATTATTGTAGCTGCAGTAGCTGTTAATCATCCGATTAAAAAGCAACAAGCAACAAGCAACATGTTTTGTAATTGTTCTTTGTGTTTCAGCTGATAAATATAAATTAAGAGTTCAACAGAAATATCTCCCTTTTCATTCCACCAACAATATTTTATCATCATTTATTGTTCTTATTATTTTTTATCATTGTCATCAACACCATCATCATTTACACTATGAATCATGATCATACTAATCATTATCACTAACATTATTATCACCTCTGTCATTATCACTATCATCATCATTACTACCACTGTCATGATCACTATCATCATCATCATTCACAATATCATCATCGTAAGAATCATTATCATCAACATCATTATCACAACTATCATTATCATTATCATCATTATCACCATCATCATCACCACCATCATTATCACCATCATCATCACCACCATCATTATCACCACCATTATCATCATCATTATCATTATCATCATTATCACTATCATCATCACCACCATCATTATCACCACCATCATTATCACCACCATCATTATCACCACCATCATTATCACTATCATCATTATCACCATCATCATTATCACCATCATCATCACTACCATCATTATCACCACCATCATTATCACCATCATCATTATCACCACCATCATTATCACCACCATCATTATCACCACCATCATTATCACTATCATCATCATCACCATCATTATCACCACCATCATTATCACCACCATCATTATCACCATCATCATTATCACCACCCACCATCATTATCACCATCATCATTATCACCACCACCATCATCACCATCATCATTATCACTACCATCATCATCACCATCATCATTATCACCACCCACCATCATCACCATCATCATTATCACCACCCACCATCATCACCATCATCATTATCAACACTAATACCATTAGTGCTAACATTATCAGCAGCATCAAACATCTTTTCTTTGTTTTGCTGCCGAGATTTTATGATACAATTAATTTGTTGCAACATACAATCTATGTAGCCTTGCATAATAGCTAAAAAGTGTAAACTGAAAGAAATTTATTCATCAAAAGCTAATTAGAAGTTAATAGCAATTCAGGATTATTACATAATCAGGCAAGGTTGTTGTTCCATCAGTCGATACAGTTTCAATGTTGGATTATTCACATAAACAGGGGTGGCTAGATTTACCCCACTTTGGCAGCAATTTTCCAACTCCCAAGCACTCTCTATCTTTATTCATGATGACATCCATTGTAGAACAACAATTCAACACTCTCTGCTCTCCTTCTTTGTTTGCATTTTCCATGCTTTATTAGGTTGGCCTTACTAACTCTTAAAAATAAATGAGAAAAAGAAGAAAAAATATTTGGTTTGATCAAGTTGCTTTTAAATTTTTGATTTTATGTGGTCAGACCCCAAGAACGTTTTGTGCAGCAAACACAGAAGATCTTCAATTTGTGTTGTCCCATATTCATAACATTCATCCATACTGTAAGATGTTTGCTGTCGGAATTTCAATGGGAGGGTAAGTTTTTTTCATTTTCTATGTTTTTACTTACTAGATTGAGCTGCTATTTTAGTTTAATATGTGTATATAATGAATATTGAACCTGACTAATCTGGAGACATACTTTTTTCAAGTTCTGTTGTGAGTTTCTGACCATTCACCTTGAAGCTAATAAACAGAATAACTTTCAGAGCGAGATGAAAAAATGGCCAAACCTGTTAGTGTTAAACTTTTTTTCTTTGTGTACGTTCTCTAGCATGATTTTAATGAACTACCTGAATGAAAAGGGTGGAGATGAAACACACCTTGTTGGCGGCATGGCAGCATCAGCACCTTGGAACTGCACAGAATCTACTGTGTCTCTGGAACAGCCAGTCAATTCCTTCATCTTTAACAGACACCTTACAAAGAACCTTGTAAACATGGTTAAAGGGTAAACATCCATTACATTATTCTACAGTATTTCAAGCTTTGTTCTGTAGTGTTAGGATTACTACTGATATCGATAATGCTTTCTGAATCCTAGATACATAGTTTTAACTATATATTACTTCATTTTTTTGATTTAGCAATATTGAAGTATTTGAGCAACACTTGAGCAAATTGCCATATAGCATTGACCATGTTTTGCAGGTGAGGAATGCTATCAAACTTTACAAGACACTTGTTTATCATTGGGCTTTATGTATCTGGGCTACCAAAGTTCTTCAAAATCCTGGAATAAAATTTGTTACAGTTGAGAGAGAAGGTCCTGGAAAGTCATAGAAAAGTCCTTGAATTTAACATTAAGAAAAAAGAGGCAACTTTGATATATTAACTTGTCCTTTAATGGAAATTTAAAAATTGTAAATATTTACTGACTACTTAGCTAAAGCTAATTCACCTTTTCCAAGCCCTTGTGGGTTATTTGAGCCACTTTTTAATTCAAAATTTGTTTTTGAAATCAGGTCAATTTTTGGTGTAGAAAGTGACAGATACAGCTTAAAATGAATGCCAGTTTGGAGTAGACAAATACTTATTTTATAATGAAAAATAATAATTTTAATAATGATTAATGTAATGATAATGATGATGGCATAACAATAATTGATGATGATGATGATGATGATGATGATGATGGTGATGGTGATGGTGATGGTGATGGTGATGGTGATGATGATGATGATAGTAAAGAGGTTAAATTTTAATTGACTTGACATTTTTTTGGTTATTCCAGTCTCGTACTGTACGAGAGTTTGATGAAAGATTTACATCACCGACATTTGGCTACACAAGCTATGAGGAGTACTATAGTGCTGCCACACTTCATACCAAACCTCTTCATAAAATCAGAGTTCCTTTGCTGTGTTTGAATGCTGCTGATGATCCGTTTTCACCATTGCATGGTATGTCGTTGAGTTTTTGTAGCTACTGACAGTGGGCGGTAATGCAGCTCAGTGGTACGGGTGCTAGATTTACATGTAGATGTCCTGGGTTCAAATTTTACTTAGATCACTGTCTTGGTCAAGGTTTGTCTTTTGGTCATCCCTGAGTCATATCACCCTCGCTCTTTAAATACGAGACAGGTTTGCCTCCAACCAATCAAATCTCACTGTGACCACTGACTTGGGTGATCCCTTCGAGTCAAATCTACCACACTATGTAAATACTGTAACCAACTGGTTTGCCTCCAACCAGTCAAATCTCACTGTGACCACTGACTTGGGTGATCCCTTTGAGTCAAATCTACCACACTATGTAAATACTGTAGCCAACTGATTTGCCTCCTACCAGTTGGGTTTTTACTTTTGTCTCGTGTGTAAGTTAAACTCGGAGAAATTAGCATCTCAGCTACTCCAAAATCTGAGTATAAGACAATTATATTTGTTGTTTTTGTAATGTGCTATTAAGGACCTTAAGCAACGAAAGACGGGAATGTGAACGACGATGGCTCAGAAAAGCCACATTTCTTGTATGCGTTTTTCTCTTTGTGTTGGTGATTAGAGTTTTGTCTTCCTCGCCATAATCGTGAGTGTAACACATATAAATGTTTCTCCATAAAACTAAACTAGTAGTCAGAACGTTTTTGCAGTCTTGTGGTTAGTGTTAAACAGATGTTACTAATTAGCTTTGCTTTACTGTCCAGACGTTAAAATTATTTGATATCTTTCTTGAATAAGAGATAGAAACTTGTTCTGGAGGCCCGTAAGCAGGAAAAGTGAAGGGGGGGGGGGTACACGGGGTGCGTACCCATCCACCCGCCCTAAAGGTTAACCAAGTCCACTCAATTATAATATTAATTAAAGAAAAAATAGACGGTTTACTTACGATGGAGAATGATCATCGATGCATATTTTGAAGCTTTTTTATTTATCTGTAATACAATCACAATAAGAATAAAATCCAATGATATTTTACACTGAACTTTTTAATTTTTGTGTTTTCCCGAAAAGTTATGATAAAATGACGGGGATGGGGGCTCTGATAATATTTGTTAGCTTCCCCAGCACAATGTCTGCGTATAGGCCTGGTATGTCAATTTTATTTAGTTTAGTAGTCAAACTGGCTAGTAAAATAAAAATTCTTACTGTAGCTGAAACCAATTTTTTTTTCAAGTCTGTGGCTTCTTGGATATTCAAAAAAAAGCGCTGAGGATGTTGCCCCGTTCTTCTTCCTTTACAAAACATGTGCCCTATGCAATAAAAATCCAGTTGCTTATTTGTCTTGCTTTGAATTCTCGTTGAAGGAATTCCACATGTGCATGATCGTAAATGTATTCTTCCTCTTTGATTCACCAACAGCTATACCTATGGACGCCGTAGAGAAAAACCCTCTCATTGCCCTTGTGATTACCGCCTATGGTGGCCATATTGGATTCGTTGAAGGGCTGACGATCCACGAGACGAATTTCTTTGATCGTTTATTCTTACAGTTCGTCCAGCCACTGTTTGAGCTTGTTGAGGAAAGGAAGCAGAAAGAGCTCTTTGGAGAAAAGGGTTTATTGTCGGCGAAGGAACAGGACTGATTACTTAGCTTTCTCAATATGAGGAAGAAATTGTGAAATTATTCCGATTTGCATTTTCATTTTCATGATCTGAAGAAAAGCGCTGAACCAATCGCGGGGCGAAAGCGGCGTTTCTCTCACTATCAATCCCAGACTGCATTGTAAATATGATGACAAGAAATGAATAATAAATTCATTATTGAATAATAGTTGCTCGTGCTGTGATTGGTCAGATAGTCTTGATTTATGCTTAGTGCCGTTAATTACCGATTAGTTTAATGTTCATTTTAAAGTTATTTCATAAAAGCATAAACGTTCTTTATTGTGGGCTTACGGCTCCGAGTTTACTCAAGATTAGAGAATTTCTCGTTTCTTCCCAACATCCCGTGTAGTTTATAATGCCAGCAAACCCATAGGAAAATATCAGTTTACCACACTAGTTTAACGCTAGTTATTTTTTGCATAGAAAAGTATGGCCTATTACTTAAATTGCACATGAACACATCACAATGACACATGCGAAAGCGTTAATAAAAAGGTCAACATGTCACTTAGAATATCTGAAAAATTCGTAAATTTTTCATTATATATTTTAGGTACTCTAGCCTTGCTGCAATATCTTGTGTTATTGCTATTTATTAATTACTTCTTGTAAACTATCTCGAACTAGACATGACTTGAGAGAATATCGTAAATCAATGAATTCCAAGTTCACTTCCATTTCACGTTACGTATAATTTTTATTATATTTTTTAAAAAAATATTTGTTTAACTTTTTAAAAAATGTTTAAAAATATTGATGATATCAAAATGTGAAAAAGTTCTTAAAACGTGCGATCAATAAAGGCTGGTTTTCTCTAGCGACGGTGTCGGAATGGGTACATACCTGTCAAGGCATACCTCATACCTCCCTTATTGAAAGCCTTTCACACCTGTACTGAGTACTTAAAAACTGTATTTATCGGCAGCTTATGACATGAGAT